>WUAT03000001.1:1710730-1720767 GCA_010015005.3 Ulmus americana
TTCCGCAAAAGTATTTAAGTAAAAGGTTTTGGTGGCGATCGAGTTTTATCGGATTTCAAGTATGTTTTAAAAAAAAAAATCACTCTGATTTTCGCTAAATAGCGTTTAAAGTTTTTAGAAAAACCCAGGTCGTTACATTATCGTTTTGCTTGCAATATTCTGTATACTTCCTCCGAAATACTTCCAATTACTTCCTTTTAGCGCTTTTGGCTATTTAAGACCTAGAATAATGAAAATAAAGATTATTCACATAAAAATATTCTAAAACTAATAAAATATCAAGTTAAGATATACTTAATAAGTTGTACAATAATGACTTATCATTTGACACACCCAAATAACCCAAAGTGATAAATCAACTCACCCGATTAAACTTTGGGTGAGTTCAGATGGGTTCGGATTTTTGTGAATAAAATATATAACAATAAGTATATAATATTAAAAACTACGTAATTTTAATCAATTGAATACAATAAAATCATAGTTTCAACAATAAGTCAAAGAAAATCAACGTAATTTCTATATTATGAATAATAAAATACATTAAAATAAAACAAAACATAATGTTGTCATTGACTTCATCTAGTGACAATCTCTTTAGTTTGTTGAAATTATAATTTCAGAAATCAGTTAGTAGATATTAACTAAGATATTTAAAATAATTTTATACAAATACTACGATAGGCTCAATTATCAAAACTTAACTAATTTTGAAATCCTAAATTCTTTTATATTGTCTCTAAATTTTCTTAAAACTCAAATGACATACATAATTGTCCAACAAATCTCAAACTACTAAAAAAAAAGCGAAATAACAAAAGGACAAAGGGAGATAGCTTGATAAACAATAAACACAATCTATTTTTAGACAAAAATTACATTACATTTCATAATAACGCATTATAATCTAAAAATTGATATGAATGTAGTAATAATTGTTTCATACTTATTGTATTTTACAAAACAATTAGTGAACAATATATAACTAAAAATAATAATATATAAAATAAATATGTGATAGTTTAAGATTAATGTATTTTATTATTTTTAATATAGGAGAATAAGATATATATATGAATAAAAATATTTTTGAAAAAAAACATATAATTTCTTATTTGGGTGGATTGGGTAACCCAAAGTTTTGAAAAATTAAACTCAAACCCACCCATAGTTTTTTCGGGTTTGGTGGGTAACCCCAAATAAGATGTCGGGTTAAATTAAATTTGGTTCCTCGTATTTGTTTGTGTGAGTTGGGTAGGTAATTCAGGTCATCGGGTTTTTTTGTTCACCCCTAGATCAAAGAATGAAATTGTTAAAAAAATTAAAATTAAAATTTTAATAGCACGTTTTATATACTATTTTATTTTTTATTTTTTTTTATGTTACTATAAATGTACGATCTCTATTATTATAATTAGAATTAAAAATTTCAAGCATCTTTGATTTATTAGCTTTGTTCCGATTTCATTTTTTTTTTTTGCATTTTAGTACCCAAACTAAAAATCTACTACGTGAACTAATAAGACGTCATACAATTTTTTTTAAATTAAAGTACTCACCCCATGTCGGCGTCTTATTCATCCATGTGACAAGCTTTTAGTTTGGGTAATAAAATCTAAAAAAATTGTTATAACATGCAAAAAAAAAAATAGCTCTTTGTCAAATCTTAATACTACAATTGATGGAAGGATTATTTAAACACAATAATTTTTTTTTTAAGGGATTCTTAAGTATATTATGAAAAATAAGGAGTGACCTCTGACAAAATTAATAGTTAGGGGTGTCTGACATATTTAGTCCTTAAAATTATGTTGTAAAACAAAAGCTTAATTTTTTTTTTGTTAATAAAAATAATTATCAAGGAAAAAACTAAGTAAAAATTAAATTTTTTTTGATTGCTTTATATATATAAAAAGAAGTCAATTGAAATAGATTATTATGATAAAAGTGTGTATTTAAAATTAAAAAAAAAAAGATTCATTAGACTAAATATAAAAGTGGGTTGCCTCCAAAGACGCAGCATCCAGTGGCGGAGCTAGACCCAAATTCTAATGGGGGCACAAATAGTAAAAAAAAATTACAAATTTTACACCTAAATTTTTATAATTTTTTACTAAATTTTAAGTTTTTTACACCTAAACTCTACAAAATAAAATTTTGGATTGAAATAGTAAAGGTGTATATTTTATTAGGGGTAAAATAATAAATTTAGTGGGGGCATTGATTGAATTTATTTATTTATTTTTTAATTTAGGGTAAAATTATCGATATTATATATATACTTTTATTAATTTAATTGGGGCCTGCCTTTGGCACGCTGCCCCAGTACATTAGTGTATAGGCACAAAAGTAATTAAAACAAAGATAAGAATTTTAATAATTATTTACATGTATAAAATGTTTATATGCGTATGAAGAATCTAGATCATTTATTAATATGAGCCTCATATTGTGACTCATATGAGACCCATATAGATGAAAGACTCAGATTCTTTAGATACTTTAGACGTATATGTTGTCATTATTGCTCATAGACATGAATTTTGATAATTACAAATATGCAGTGGCAGACTCATGAATCATATTTAGGGGGACATATTGTAAGAATTTTTTTAGGGGGTGACAAAATGCATAGATTTTAAAATTTAAGGGTAAATATACCAAAAATAAAAAATAAAAACTTTACATGTATAAAATTAAAAAAAAATAAAATTGAAGGGAAGCATTTGCCCCCGTTAGGACTAATGTAGCGGGTTTTAGTGTTTGAAGAATCTAAGTCATTCATCACATAAGCCTATAGGACTCGTGTAAAACTTGCATGAATAAAATACTCAGTTCTTCAAATGCGTCTACTGATATCATTGCTCATGGACACGTATTTTGATAAAATGTCTAAAGAATTTGGTCATCCATTTATATGGGCTTATAGTGAGATTCACGTGAAATTCAGATAGACAAAAGATTTTAATTTCTCATGCATATTTGTTATTATCATTGTTCATGTACGTGAATTTTGATAATTACAAACGCGTATGAAGTGTTAGAGAATTTGGACAATCCATCCATGTAAACCTCGTGGTGGGAGTCATGTGGAACTTTGAGACTCACAAGGATGAAATGCTAATGTTTTTCAAACGATTTGTCGTCATCTCTCATTTATAGTGTTGGTCTGTTGGAGGAATTTGGGTCATCCTTCTATGACTCTCGTGGACTCACGCTAAGGAAAGGGTCATATTATTCAATCGCGCCAGCTCACGATTTATTGCCCCAACAGAGACTAACAGTGTGAAAGGTAAGGCCCAGGCCCAAACAGTACCCTTTCCTCTCTCCTCTCTCAAAACTCTCTCGATTCTTTCCCACCGTCTCTCTGTAATCCACTCTTACCTCGCGCTGAAAGAAAGGGGGTTAGGGATTTGTTCATCTCGTAGCCATTCACAGAAATCGAATCGAATCGAATCTAGCTCGGAAAATTTGGTAAAGATGTGGCACGAGGCGAGGAGGTCGGAGAAGAAGGTCCACGACATGATGGACGCCGCTCGCAAACGAGCCCAGAGACGAGCGGTGTTTCTGGCCAAGCGCCGGGGCGATCCTCAGCAATCCATCCAGCTCGCCGGAACTCGCTGCCGTATGTACCGCGATGACGGTCTCTACCAAGCCACAGAGGACCAGCAAGGCCTGTATGTTTCTCTTTCTCTTTCTCTCGCTCTGCTCTTCTTAATTTTTCAATTACCTTGCTGGATACTAGTATTGAATGAAATTTAATCTAATTAGGGTTCTATCTTCAATTGTATATGTTTGGATTATATAATGAGCTTGTAATGTCAATGTAGTATTTATCGTAGCGTTGAGGTCAAATTTGCTTTTAACATAGTTGTTAAGTTAATCGAAGAAAGTTCTTCCCACATCCTTTTTTTTTTTTTTTTGTAATTTACTTTTAGTTTGAAATTGTTATTGACATCTGCATTGTTTAGATTCGTGCTGATATGTAAATTTTATCTCAGGATACCTTGGAACGGAAAGCAAGATATTTTAATTGACAGGTGTGATTTTTTTTTTTCCCCCTTCATGTTGTTTTGAGTTTAATGTAGCTATAAGATTCTAATGTTGAGGGTTGATTTTTATTCTGCAAGCAGATTTGATGGGCGTGCCCTTCTTGATTTTATCCGGGAATCTGGGTCTCGACATGTTCGGGCCCAAGAAAAATCTGAAGAGGAGGAAGAGTTAGAAGAGTTTGTTAATTTTGAGCGTTATCGGGATTTAATTAAGCATCGACGTAGAGGATGTCGGTACTTTTTTTTAGTTTTTTGATGTCGTGTTATATTGTTGAACATTTAAAATCGAATTTGTTCTCAAATATCTACTCTGTAACAAAATTATGCTAAGGTCCCAATTGTTAACTTTTAAGTCTGGAGGGTTTATTGGATATCAGTGTTTCAAAGTAAGTTTTGTGTGTGTCAACAGTTACTGATGAGGAGGGTTTGCAACATGTGAATCAAGAAATGGAGGCAAAGATTGTTGCTCCCTTTACTCAACAAAGGTTTGTTTTTCCTTTTTTGGTGCATTCTCTAAATATAACTTTGGCACCATATTTTTCTATTTATAACTATTAGTTGTTCGTGGTGTCAATTTTTAAAGAACATATGCATGTTTGCCAGGTCTCAGCCTCCTGCAATCAAAGGTTCTTACTCACAGGTGGGATTCTCTTATGAAAGTGATGGAAAAGATGAAACTCACTTGTTTGAGGCAGATAATAATGAGGATGAGGATGACGATGATGATGAGGATGAAGAAGAAGAAGATTTTAATAGTGATGATAGCAATGATGAAGGAATGGATAAAATAGCAAAGGAGTTTGGAGTGAAAAGGTATGGTTGGCTTGTTTACATGGATAAGAAAGCTAAGGAGGAAGAAAAAAGGCATAAGGAAGTCATCAAAGGTGACCCTGCAATTGTAAGTTTTCACAAGGTTGGTCTGGGAAGAATTTTTATTTTCTGTGCTTGACAATAATAACATTGTATAAAAACTTTTGTAGAGGAAGCTTAGTCGGAAGGAAAGAAGGAAGGTTTCTCAGATAGAAAGAGAGAGAGAAAGGGAAGCCGCACGGAGTACTGGAACTCGTGTTCTTCATCATGACCCCTACCGGTATAAACTATAGTATCTATCTGATTGTTGAAGATTGTTTCTGCTTCCAGTTGCATATTTGGTAGTTGGTACAATCTGAAATAATAGTATGTTTGAGAAAATCTCATCCCTTATCTTTTATGTAGTGAAACAAGGCGAAGTCCGACATATGAAGCTTATCCTCGTTCAAGAAGGTATTATTTTTTTATTGTTCCGTTATGGTATTCTTTCTTTAATAGGAACTTGTTAGAAAGACTTAATGTTTTGTTTTGTGTGTTAGATCAAGATCAAGATCATATTCACCATCATACTCAAGGAGACATTCTCGTGGACGACATTCTGATGATGTTCATCGAAGCAAACCAGTGACTCCTAAAATAGAATATATTACTGAGTTTGGGGGCTCCGGCAATGCGAATGAATTGAAGCTTGAAGGATTTTCTCCACCACCTTCTCCGTCCCAGGCTGATGTGTTAAACCGGTCGGAGCACTTTTGACCTTTAATTCTTGCAAAGATAGATTGGACAATTCTTACTCTGCTGCAGCTTTTCCTAATTTTTTGTCCGAAGAAAACTGTGTTTAGAATAGTTCAGGTCTAGGTTGTCAGCGTAACTACCTGGAGGAATAGTGGAGGAGGCTTCCTTTCTGCAGCCCATTTTTCCCTGAAATTTGGACTTTCTAGAAACGTGCAACTTACATTGAAATATTGAGAGGGCTGTATCTAATTCTTCTCTTTTTTGCAGGCCATCATCTGGTCACATACTTGAGGCATTGCATGTTGATCCTGCATCTGGTGTATCCCTTAACAAGGATAAGGGCACTAAAGTGGTGAAACCATTAGTAAGGTATCTTGCGATGTGGGGAAAATCTTTTTTTCTTGCCAAGATAAAGTTGATAAGCTTGAATTCCTCTAAAATAAACATTTCTCCAGTTTATTGATTTTTTTTGTTCTTTCATTTTCTCACAGCACATCTTCAGCACTATCAAAGTTAACTAAGTCAAGTACTTCTGTGGGGCCATCAAAACAGCCAGAGGGGGAGAAGAAAGAAACTCCTCAAGAACGACTTAAAAGGATTATGAGCAAGCAGTTAAATAAACAAAGTGCGTATGATTTTACAATTTATGCATCTTAGATTGCAAACCTTTTGCTGAATAGCTTCTAAAACTTTCTACTTTTTTTATATCTCAAATTTGATTATTGGTTTTAAGATATCCTTCCCTTGTCTTAGGGATTCATCTTTATGGGATCTGTACATCTCCATGGTTGTATATTTTGTTGCTTTGCAGTTAAGAAGGATACAGCTGCTGAAATGGCTAAAAAACGAGAACAGGAGCGCCAGAGGCTGGAAAAACTTGCAGAAACAAACAGAATAAGTCGTAGGCGTCGCAGTCGTAGCCGGAGCTATAGCCATTCTCCTCCAAGGTATTTACAGTGCTCCGTTTATGATGCTGTGTAATTCTAATATATGCTTATGCATGATATGCTCAACTTCAGTTTCTATCCATCACATTTAGGGTTGTTTATAGTAATGGCAGTCTCTGGCGTGTTAAAATACTGCAAGCAACATATAATCAAGGATACTATTTACATAATTCTGTACATTTATAGATAGGTTCTCTTTTCTTTTTGTTGGTGGATATGTTCTTGTTTCGTAATTATCTAAATGTGTAAATAAATCCACTTTATGTTTTTATTGCATCTGATATCCTAAGCTCCTCTTAAACATGGGTGCTAGAAGTTTACTCATAACTAATTGGAAATTGTGAATGATGTTCTTGCTATAGAAGGTATAGACGAAGTAGAAGTCCAAGTAAGAGCAGAAGTTCCCGAAGATATAGTTCTCGGTCCCCATCTCGTTCCTGGTCTCGCTCTCCCTCTCGTTCTCATACCCGTAGGCGTACACCCTCTCACTCTCGTTCTCGTTCTCCTCCTGCTTACTCCCGCTCTCCAAGGTGAGCACCATCCTCTTGATAAAATCCTTTTATAGGTTATGTAATTATTTGTACACCCGAGAGACTGATTCAGAGAGGTTTCTTTTCAGGGTAAAAAGCCGATCAAGATACTGAAGACATTGCAGCTCATCAATGCCAAACCAGGGTAATATTTTACATACATGTATTTGAAGTTACCTCTAGAAAATAGAAGTGACTGCCTTTCGCTACAATTTTCCGGTTATCTAGTGTTCGTCGTTAAACCATAGCTCTGTATATTTTACTATTACTGGAGAAATAAGTATTTTGTTTTTTTTTTTTTAATAAAAACGTTTGCCTTCTTTTATCTTAAACTTTAACAAATGCAGCTGAGGGTGGGACCTCTTGCTGAAGAGAATAGATGTGCCCATCATAGTGGGCGCATCTTGTTTATAGTTTTACTTTGCTTTAAATTATCACACCCTTCTTGTATTTGCAGCCCTCTTTATTTATTTTTATACCTTGCATTTAAAGTTTAATTACAAATGTCACGTCTACTTTAGTTATTCAAATACCAGTTTAGAATCATATTTCAAATTACATAAAAAATAAAAAAATCATCATTTATTATGTTTAAATCACTAAATACTAACCAAATCACAAAAAGAACAGTTTGATCTTTGAACATTTTTATCATTTACTTTAAAATATATATATATATATATTAATCAATTAATATCACGACACTTTAATTAATAAAATGTTCAACATACGTATACAAACATATTTTTCAAAATCGAAATTTGATATCAATTTTTAAACATGAATATAATAGATTTTCTAAATAAAGCCGAAATAGTTAAAACGACTACACATCTTTATCTCAATATGGTCTTTTAAGAATTACCCATCAACATCAGCAGCCCAAAATAGTTAAACCGACACAGAAGTCAAAAGCAAACCTAAAAATGTGTAGTATTGTACAAGGTTCCTTTTCTTTTCATCTATCTTTCGATTTGGAGTTGATAACTCCAAATATGCACTTATTTGTTGCGTTGATTATTAGCAGTTTTTGGCTGTTCATTGGTTCCAATTCCAACTAGGTTAACAAGTTACGTGTATGCACATAGTTGTAATTGATTTTGAAGATAGTGGTGTCTGTATCAACTTTTTTTGGATCAAGACAAGGATTTTAATTTCACCCACTTTAACTCTACATTTTTGGAATCCAAAGACAATAAGCCCAATTGCAAGTAATGTTTGTAATACCATAAAATATCAGGGGGCTTAAGGGTTCAAATAAATTCACGTGTGTCAATAAATTTATAAATTTAGAGCATGATTAAACTAGTTGTGCTTTAGCATGATTAAACTTAAATAATAATTAGTTACTATGACACATGCCTAACAATTGGTCTAATTTCCACATCCAATATACTTTTGTTCAATAACATTTAGTCATTTTAGTTAGAATTAAATGTTACTTTTCTACATATTAAAACGTTTACTTGGCCATGGAGTATAATTGGGTTGGATCATTATTATTGTTACTTCTTCTTCGAAAATCACTATTCCTATGACCTAAAAAGGAATGAATGATAATTTTAGCCGTTTGGTAGAATTAAATTAGTTTATATACACATATCTTTATCATCCAATGGACCAACCCTCCCAACGAGGATACTCAATACTCATAGGATGGCAAAAGCCAAAAGCAATTGATGGTTATCAAAACAAATCTTTTTAATGAAAAAACTGAAAAAGCAAGCAAAGTGGATGAAGCTACCCAAGTTGCTAGAGAAACCAACTTATTCTTGCTGATTACTGGAGCCTTTTTAAATCTTTTTATTATTATTATTTTTTACTTTTTGGCACAAAGGATCTTTAAATTATTCAAAAATAATAATAATAATTTGATATAAACAATCTCTAAACTCATCACTTGAATTGCTCCATTAGTACTTCAAGTGAATAACGTTATTCAAAATGACCAAAATGTAAACTTTTGAATAATATGAAAGACCATGCGTATAAAAATCATATAATTTGGTTTGATTATGTAGATTCGTCTAAAATTCACGTGCCAAATTTTATTAAGTACAAACTTGACCTTTAATTAAAATGGAACAATTCTAGTGGCGAGTTTACAAAATATTTATACTGGGTTGTTCTTTATAAAATTTTATTTTAGTGATTTGAACATAATTTTTATTTTGGTGATTTGAAAATAGAGAAAACATTGTAATTGATGTTCTCTTCGTGATTTGAATAAATATTTTATTTTGTTTTATTTATGTTTAATTTTTTTAAAAATTTCTTTTGTACTTTAATTATTTTTATATATATTTAAATTACCAAAATATTTATTTGTTTTTGTGAGGTTGTCCTTATAGTTTTACTATATTTATTTTTAAATATGGTCATGTTCTACACTCTATCATATTATATCCTATCATATTTTCAAAAAAATTACAAAAAACTCATTTTTTTTCTTTTATATTCTAACAATTATCCAATCATATTCTTCTTAATATCCTCATCACTTTTTACATCATCCAATATATTCAATCATTTCACACACTGATTTCCTCCACTTTTACATTATATTATTAATATCATACCACATTTTACATCATCTAACATATTCAATCATTTCACACATTTATCCCCACCACATTTTACATTATATTATTAATATCCAAACCACATTTTACATAAAATTATTTTTTAATATTGTGAACTCTAGTTATTTTTACAAAAAAAATTTAGAATCTTGTTTAAAAAATTATCCTACTCATAATTACCAAAATGTTGTTTAGAAAAAATCATGTAGGAATGTTGATAGAAATATAAAATTGAAATACGAACACAAATGTATTCAAACTTACAACCCAAGATAAAACATTTCAAAATAGTTAAAATATAGAAAATTACATTAATTAAAAAAAATTATGTAGGAATATTAATAGAAACATAAAATTAAAATACGAACACAAATATATTAA
>WUAT03000001.1:1787023-1798997 GCA_010015005.3 Ulmus americana
GACCCTCTCTCCTCCATGACCCATCGCCCGTCTTCTTCAACCTTGACCCAACCTATTCATTTCTCTTTTCCTGTCGCCGAACCTCTCTCTCTAGAGTATATATGGGATTGTGGATCTAATTTATACAAGCAAGTATACCCACCTCAATCATAAGAATTTGATTGTTGTTGTGTTGGAAATTTGGTTTGAAGTCATTTTGAACTAAATTTTATCAAATTTAGAGTTTGGGTGTTTTTGCTTTTGTTGAATTTATTCATGGGTATGTGTTATGTTTTGGCATTGTAGATTAATGGGTTGCCATCCATTGAAGAGTCAAAGACGAATGTGCTTATAGCTGAGAGAAATTCCTGATGAGAATGACAACTTTGTTTATTGCCAACCAATTGACATTGCTAGTTTTGCTAGACTATATGGACGTAGAAACTTATGTTAAGCTAGTAGACAAACTCATTGTTCTTAGATTAATAAATGTATACTCGATTGGTCTTGAAGACTAGATCAATTGATTTTCCCTACTTTTATATTGAGCTACATTTCGTACGTTTGTTAAATAGAGAGTTTATGTTAGACTTAATTTGGTAGAATTACGATTATAACTGGTAAAGGTTAGAAGTGATGAAATTGTGCATCTTCTTAGTTGGTGATGCTAAAGGCAGAGCACCTAGGATTCTGGTGAAGGTCAGTCTGGATGTTTAGAACCTAGTATACTTAAGTCCTTGAACTTGTGTTAGATATTTAGAACATAGATTTGGGTTTCTTTTTGAATTTTCTCCGTGTGTGATTTCGACGGTGGGTTTGTGTTGGTGTTTTCGAGATTTTTCTATTTTTTTAGGTAGATAATGGTTGCGGTAAAGGAGGCGGAGGCCCAAGAAGAAGAGGAATAAGAAGGAGAAGGAGGCAGTGTTCGGGTAAATTTAGGTTTTTGTTTTGCCCAAGGATTAAAATATTGTAAATAATAGAAATATCGCAAGTCTGATTTTACGGAAATATCGATATCGCAAAAAAATTGAAAAAAACGATGGATATTGACTTAAAAATTTGGAAATTTATAATGAAATTTTGAGACATGCTAAAACAAACATTATTTCAGTGATTGAACATTATTTTGTAAAAAAAATATTGTATATATTATATAATAAATTTAAATATGTAAATATGCTACATATTACAATATTTATAGTACTTTAAAAAAAATTATAGTAGAACTTATGATGGATTATTTGTATGGAATTATTGATATTTGAAAATAAAAATCATAAATATATGTTGATTTTTCAAGTAAAGAAACATCGACGGTATGATGACAAATTTTATTAATTCGAAAAAATTGTATACACATAGCTAAGGAGGGACATAAAAAGCCTTACCCCTTAATACAACTAATACAATATGAAATCCAATACATTTAAATAAACTAAAATTAATCTTCTTTTTCAGCCTTTGTAGATTCCCCCATGTGAGCACATTATAAAAAATAATACTATTTTTCATATCTTTTTGGTTTGTAATGAGTTGGAGACTTGTAATAAAAAATCTACATATATATTCATGTATATGTATATCATATCTTTTTGTTCATGTATATCACAGCTTTATTTTAAATTTGAATATAAAAATATTAGTTTTTATTTATTATAGGTTTACGTAGTAAAAATTAAATTAAAAATAAAAATAAAAAACTTATTCTTTGACGTGTGATATATCACGACATTGAAAGCGATATTTTGCGATATATCACAAAAATATCTGGATATTTTATACATTTATAATAGAACTTGTGCGATATCGATATTTTGAGATATATCGACCGATATTCTGACAGATATTTACATACATATACTTATCATATCGTAACCCTTAAAAAATCAATATATCGCGATATTTTCATCCATGGTTTTATATTAAAAATTTGCTCTATGTAAGTTAATATTAACAATAATAAAATAAACATGCAACTAAAATAGTTTAAAAAAAAATTAGTAAGAAAAAACTAATCAAATATCTACTACTTAAAAATAAAAATAAATAAATAAATAGTATCCCAATGTAAGAATTCTAAACTAATTACAGATAAGATGTATAAGTTAACTTACATTAGTGAAGTATTAAAACTAGAAAAAAAAATGAAGAACGTGTCCAAGACAATTCATCGAATCAAAATTCAAAATATCTCAATGGAATAATTATATATAATTAATTTAAAGAATATTCAAAATATTTTATTAAAATTTTTTAATTATTTGTTGATAATATATTTTAAAAACAATATGAAAATTCGTAAAATAGCCTTGGAAACTCAAATAAATTCAACAACATATTTGTCAAATATAATAATATATAATTTTAAATTTCAAATTTTATTTAATTTTATGTCTTTAATTGAGAGTAAAATAAGCTTTTTGAAATTTCAGCGTATTGAGTTTGGCAATCGAAATGAGTGAGGAATTGTCAATCCCATTTCAAAATTCCAAATTAGTGTGAAATTCATAAACTTTAATCGGAATACTAGAACATTTTAAGTAAGTAAACATCATCAATCAAACGACGGACTCAAATTCCTTAATCCTACAAGTAAACACACCGCAAGTGTTTTAGTGAAATTTGAATGAACTTTTTACCTTTTTAACACATTAGATCTCTATTTTTTTAGTCAAAATTTTAATCTTGTTACTAATTTGGATTTAATAATGCCCAAAATTTTAAATTAGGGACTATTAGCGTAAAAATAACAGATTGTAGACCAGAACCAAAAAAAAGTAAGAATGATTTGTCAAAATAAAAATTTAGGGATGATTTTATCATAAATCTAATATTTCATGACAATACTGCTAATAAACCCAACTACATTTTGGAGGGGAAAAAAACAGAAGTACAACTGTACAAGGACAAAGGATGTTGAAAATACGGTAACACAAATGTATGGTTAGTTAGAGACTGAACAGTCGAAAACAAACGAAAAAGGAAAAATTAATAAAAAAAAATTAAAGTAAAAGCAGCAAAGAGAGGCGGAGCTGGAGGTTAGACCAAGAGGGGCAAAATGGGAAATATTGGCGAAAAAGTCTTCCACCACCACCAACAGTTCTGCGACTGGTGACTTGTGAGAGTGATAGTCAGCAGTGAAGAAGAAGGCAAATCATGGCGGCCTAGAGGCTCTACTTCTTCTTCTACTACTACTACCTCTTTCTCTTCCTTTCTTGTACTCTCCTTCGCTATTTTCCCCATTTTCCAACCACCGCCATTTCTCTCTCTCTCTCCCTTAAATTCCTTCTTTGTCTTCATCCAAAGCTGTTCTGATCAGAGAATAAGATCGAGTTTTTGATAGAATTTGTGTTTTGGTGCGAACCCATTTCTTGTTTTGGCCATTTCTCTTCTGGGTATCTCTCTTTTTTTGTTTGTTTTTGTATTGGGAATTCATGGAAGGCTCAGAGAATTGCTCTGTTAAGGTTGCGGTTCACATTCGTCCGCTTGTCGGAGATGAACGCCTCCAAGGTTGTAAGGAATGTGTTGCTGTTACATCTGGAAAGCCTCAGGTAATTTGCATAAGAAGGAATTGGGAATGTTGAAGATGAAAAAGGAGCTGGCTTTCTGTGTTTGGACATCTGGGTTTTGTTTTTAGCCTAAATTGGAACCGTTACCTTGTCGTTTAATGTGGAATAAGATGATTTATTGATGTTTTGTGCTTGTTTCTATATACAATAGGCTACTATATAGTTGAATTAATGACCCAAAAGAAATTTCCTTGATATTATATGAATAGTATGGTTATGTAGCTTCTTGGTACTAGGAGAATATTTGAGTGGAAAACTCTTGTTTTTCCAGTTTTACAAGTTTTTAGTTGCTATTTTTGTCTACCCAGAAGATGATTTTAGTTAACTATGGTGTAGGTACAAATTGGCACTCATTCCTTTACATTTGACCATGTCTATGGAAGGGGTGGAGCTCCGTCATCCGCCATGTTTGAAGAGTGCATTTCCCCTCTTGTTGATGGTTTATTCCTAGGATACAATGCCACTGTACTTGCTTATGGTCAGGTAATGTTTGTTCTATACAAAATCTATTCACGTTCGAGAAAGATTCGTCACATAATCTTCTATTGATTTAGTGGTTAACATATTTATATATATGATGCAGACAGGGTCTGGGAAAACGTATACCATGGGGACTGGCTCCAAAGATGTTAGCCAGACAGGGCTGATTCCTCAAGTTATGAATGCGCTCTTCAGCAAGATTGAAACATTAAAGCACCAAACGGAATTCCATTTGCACGTTTCTTTCATCGAGGTACCTTCTAAACAGTCATCTTTCTAATATATATTCATGAGCTGAAAGAGATGAATTAGGAATATGTATAGATGATCTCTCTGATATAGCTGATGTGCAAGCAGACACCTAGCCATTACATAATATATATTTTTGAAGTTGTAAATGACTACTTGAGAGCAAACCTTCTAATATATCTCCATGACAAAAACAATGATTGAATTGGCAACTCTTGCACTATGGCTTGTTCATTTACTTCTTTCCCAACATCATTCTGCTGTTTCTTGTCTCCTTGTAAATTAATTAATTGGTGGGTTTAATTTTGAAGATTCTGAAGGAAGAAGTTAGGGACTTGTTGGATTCTGTCTCTTTGAACAAAGTGGAGAATTTTAATGGACATTCTGGGAAAGCTACTATTGCGAGACAGCCCATACAAATTCGTGAATCATCAAATGGAGCCATAACACTTGCAGGATCAACTGAAGTCTCTGTTAGGACATTACAAGAAATGGCTGCTTGCTTGGAGCAAGGATCATTAAGCAGAGCAACTGGAAGTACAAACATGAACAACCAGTCCAGGTAAATCACAGTCTGTCTTCTTTTTCTATAAGTACTTTGTGCTGAATAATAGTTCAAAAAGTTTTTGAAAATTGTCGAATTAATACATTGTAGTGAGGGTTGGTTTCTATTTGCCGTGGAGGTGTTAGATGTTGTATTCTTGCCTAAAGGCCTTCTTTATTTATTCATTTATTTTTTTGGTAAAGTTGTTTATTATATCCTGAAGAATGAATAGGAAAAAAGAACCCATGACTCTGAATGCTTGGTGATTATTATCACGGTTGCATCTCAAAGAATTCATCTCTGAAGTCTAATATTATATTTTTTTCAATTTTTATGTTTGCACTAGTCGGTCACATGCCATCTTCACTATCACAATAGAACAGATGCAAAAAATCCATTCAGTTTTTCCTGGGAATGATACTCAAGATGAGGATATGGGTGAAGAGTATTTTTGTGCGAAGCTTCATTTGGTAGATCTTGCTGGATCTGAGCGAGCTAAAAGAACAGGTTCCGATGGTGTTCGTCTCAAAGAAGGTCAATACTTTGCTAGTGCATTTATTCTGCAGTGGCATTTTGATCTATAATATGTTTTCTAACTTTAATTTTTATGGACAGGTATACATATTAACAGAGGTCTTCTAGCACTAGGTAATGTCATCAGTGCTCTAGGGGATGAGAAAAAGAGGAAAGAGGGTGTTCATGTCCCTTATAGAGATAGTAAACTAACTCGACTATTGCAGGTTAGATTAAGATGATATGTCAATTCAGTTCAACTTTTACTCTATATGTTGATGCTGACACGGTAATTTGAGGATCATTATTTGTTCACATGAAAAATGAATTCAAAATCATTATAACTTTTAAGTTGCACCTGAAAGAAAATAAAATGATCTATCCATAAATTGAATGTAATGTTTCTAATTTATTTCAATGGCTTCCTAAACATGTTACAAAAAAAATTAGATTCATTGGCATTTGTCAGGTTAAGTTTTCTTGACCTATATTTCAAATTCCACTTCTTCTAAGCTAGATTCAATTGTGCATCATGGCAGGATTCACTTGGTGGAAACAGCAAGACCGTCATGATAGGTAATCTATAGCTGTGATAACATTTTAATTCCTTGTTGGCTTAAAGTTATAAGTCGTTTCATGCTTCTCTAATGTGATGCAAATTTCCTATTCTTCCAGCTTGTATCAGTCCAGCTGATATCAATGCTGAAGAAACTCTTAACACTCTTAAGTACGCTAATCGTGCTCGCAATATCCAGAACAAGCCTGTTGTAAGTTTTTTAGACTACGTTGTTATTAGTTCTCAGAAATTCTCCTTAAAGTATGTTAAAGAGTTGGTGAAGACAACTGTTATGTTCTCAAATCATTGATACATCAAATCAAAATGAAACATAATTCTTCGTTTAACTATAGGTTAATAGAGATCTGGTATCCAATGAAATGCAAAAGATGCGACAGCAGCTACAATTCTTACAGGCAGAGCTATGTGCTCGTGGGGGAGTGACTCCATCAGATGAAGTTCGGGTATTTTCTTAAACATCTGAGACTTGGTTGTTTTTGCATTCACTTTAATTAAGAAAAGTTCATTTGGAGATGTAATATTGTTACTGCAGGTCCTTAGAGAAAGAATAATTTGGCTTGAAGCAAGCAATGAGAACCTTTCTCGACAGCTCCATGAATATCGCAGCAGATGTGCTGTTGCAGAGCAGAGTGAAACAGACTCCCAAGTATGTTGACAAAACTCTAGCTACTTATTTCTTCTGTGTTTTTGGAGAAAAAAAGATTTCTGCTGGCTCCTGGTGCTAATATAATCGTGAGTTAGCACAAGGGTGTAACTAATCTATGATATTATGTCATTTGACTTTTTGCTTTTCTCAGGATGGCAATGTTTGTTTTACCAAAAACGAAGGACTTAAGAGGGGTTTCCAAAGTATGGATTCGTTTGATTATCAAGTGGGTGAAACCATGTCAGGTAATATATCTATTATGGTCTATGTTTACTTTAAATCACTCTACAAAATTAGAGAGTGGGAGCATGAACGTTTGCAGAATACATATTGAAGATAATTCCCAAACTATGTAGGTGAAAATTCCAGAGAAGTTGACGTGGCAACAAAACAGTGGGAGCATGAACTTTTGCAGAATACATTGGATAAGGAGCTGAATGAGTTAAATAAACGTTTGGAGCAAAAAGAGGTTTGAACTTGTCCTTAGATCCATTTGTTTGTTAGATTTAGGGGAGTTTAACAAATCTAAGTTTTACATACTTCCTAACCAAATAATTTCGGAGACGAGTTGGATTTCGTTATAGCATATTTACTGGGCTGGCCATATTTCATTATAGCATATTTACTTTTAAAAATAGAGGTTACATTATTTAGCTGCTACTTACTACTCCCCCTAAATCAGAAGTTCCACTATTTTTTGTGCAGACTGAAATGAAACTTTTTGATGGGATTGACACTGAAACTCTCAAGCAATATTTTTGCAAGAAAAACATGGAACTTGAAGAAGAGAAAAGAATCGTGCAGGTTTAAAAGAATATCCTTTCATTTTCAACAAATATATGCTTTTATTTTCATTGCTGACATTCAGTAATAACCACAGCAAGAGAGAGATCGTTTGTTGGCTGAAGTTGAGAGCCTTGCTGCTAATTCCGGTGGACAAACACAGAGAGTGCATGATGCTCATGGTCAGAAATTGAAATCTCTTGAAGCCCAGGTGAATATGAAATATTTAGATGTCATTTTGTTGTCGAAACTAGCTTCTGTGATCAAATGCTAAAGTATTTGTATTTTGAATGTCAGATTTCAGATCTTAAGAAGAAACAAGAAAGTCAGGTCCAACTTTTAAAAGACAAACAAAGAAGTGATGAGGCAACAAAACGGCTGCAAGCTGAAATACAGTATATTAAGACTCAGAAGGTTAGTAGTTAACTAGGCTTTTAGTATGACCTGAACCGCATTATTTTTTATAATATTGGATTCATTTTGCCTAGTTGTTCTTCATTTTGTAGGTTCAGTTGCAGCATAGGATAAAACAAGAAGCTGAGCAATTTCGACAATGGAAATCCTCTCGCGAAAAAGAATTGCTGCAGGTGCTTTACTTCCCAGCACAAAAAAATCTTGATTTTTCCATGAGGCACAAATTCTTATTTATAATTTATTATCTGCACAGATTATGATACTGTCGTGACATTATCATGACTGGCTTTATCTAAAGCAATCTGCTTTGAAGTACGACCAGTTTATCTTAGCCATATGCTTAGATATACGACCAATTTTATTGCTTTTTGAGTGTGTATTTAACAATGCTTTTAAATATGATTTTATCTTAAACAGTTAAGGAAGGAGGGAAGGAGAAATGAGTATGAAAGACATAAACTTGAAGCTCTGAATCAGCGGCAGAAAATGGTAAATATATGATTTCGGCATGTAATGTAACCATAAACCCACTCTCTTTTGGGGTCTGGTTCTTATACAGAATCGATGCACGTGGAATTGTTTGTATTTCGTCCTAAGTGGGTTAGCTGGATCTTTTTGGGCTTGCTCTGACAAGCTCGCTAGCCAAGTTTATGGATATATATGATGATAGTCAATTTCAATATTAGATAGAGCTGCAAATTACAAAAAATATTAGCCAATGTGTGAGTGTATGTGCATGAACATGTGCTAAGTTGGTCAGCGTATTGAATACCACTTGGTGAATTTTTATTTTTTATTTTTAAAAAATACAACTAAATAAAGCACCTGGAGCTGATTATGGAGTGATGAAGATTTAGTTACAAATTAGGCTTCTCTCTTGCTTGTTGCTTTCATATGATGTCTGCTGTTAATATTTGTAACTAATCTTTCAATTCATTTTAATCACTCCTGCAGGTTGTTCAAAGAAAGACAGAAGAGGCAACAATTGCTACAAAACGGCTAAAGGAATTATTGGAGTCCCGCAAGTCTACAGCACGTGACAATTCAGGTAGATAATTTTCTTGAAAGTATTTTTATTTAGACTTTCTGATTTTTTCCTAATTTTGTGTTATTTCTTTCAGTTAATTCCAATGGACATGCTCCGGCCAGCCAGGTAAAGATCTGTATTTAGCATTTCCTTTTGATACAATTTTTTTTTTTTTTTTAATCTTTGGTGTCAAACATCTATCCAAATCCATTTCAAATTATAGCTTGGGTGGGTTGGGTTAGGTTCCCATTGACCTTCACATGATGAAAGCAACATTCCTGTTCTTATTCTAGAAGAAATTTAATAGTAGTAGAAAACATGTTTAATATGATTCAACTACATAGTTAAATGCAAAGTGCTAACACTTATTTATCTGATACTTTTATAACTTCATTTTTCTCTGATTAATTGCATATCAACTTTATAAAATTTTGCATCTCTAGATAAACGAAAAGTCCTTACAGAGGTGGCTTGATCATGAACTGGAGGTTGTGGTGAATGTGCATGAAGTTCGTTTCGAATATGAGAAACAAAAGCAAGTGTATGTATGCAATTTTTTTTGTTTGTCTCTACCTATTTTTTCTTCCATTTTTCCCCTTTCCATGTACTATAAGCTTACTTTAATAGATTCAGACTGCCATATTAATTAGTATTGTCATACAGACGATCTGCATTGGCAGAAGAGTTGACCTTGTTAAAGCAAGTGGAACGGTTTTCTTTGGAAGGAAAGAGTCCCCCGAGAGGAAATAATGGAAATTCTAGGTATAAAATTAAACTTACTATTGTCAAGTTTTTGCTATACTTGCATAGATTAGTATATATGAATACATGGAATAATATATGAACCACACAAGTTCTCTCGTGTAATAACAATGATGCAATCTCCTCATTCTCACATATTTTTGTTTTTCAACCTTAAGAGTGTTATCCATGTCACCGGATGCAAGAAGGGCAAGAATAGAATCTGTTGAGATCATGCTGGGCATGTCTTCAAATGCACTCGTGGCAATGGCATCACAGCTTTCAGAAGCAGAAGAAAGAGAGCGATCCTTGGTTGGTCGTGGACGTTGGAACCAGTTGCGTTCAATGGGAGATGCTAAGAACTTTCTTCAATACATGTTCAATGCTGCTGCAGCTGCAAGGTGATTATAAAACCTGGGAAAACATTTCATCATTTAATTTGGCTTGAGGGGACAACCGTTTGGCTCTGTTCCTCTTTTTCCACAAACCTGATTACAGTTCAAACCTTAGCTTGTCGACTTGTGCATGTCTTTTCAAGCGAAAGGAAAAAGTATATATATAATAATTAGTTCCTACATGTTTATAGGTGTCAGTTGTGGGAGAAGGACATGGAGATAAAAGACATGAAAGATCAAGTAAATGAGCTAGTAACCCTGCTACGAAAAAGCGAAGCTCAGAAAAAGGAGCTTGTGAGGGAGCAAAAAGCAACGGAGCAAGCTGTTGCCATTGCCTTGGGAAAATTAGATTCCGTAAGACAACCTTCTCAATTTTTCAGTTTCCGAAAGTTTTTTGAAAGTTTTCCTTGCTCTAAGCTTGCAAAGTACTTTGGAAAGCCGGTTCTTTTTGATAGACCGACATTCAAAGATAGAAAGATGGCCTAATGGCCGACAAAAATAGCTTTCTTGTAGCTAAAATTCTCTAGAAGAAACCATCATTGTTACTTGAAAAAACAATAACATTTGAACACTGCCTCCATAGGGGAATTCTCGCTCTTCGTTAAAACACTCAACGGATGAAACAAGTGGTCCCTTGTCTCCAATGTCACTTCCAACACCAAAGCAACTCATATTCACACCAGGGATAGTTAATGGGTCAGTCGGAGAGTCGCCAACATTTGAAAACCAAACAAGAAAGGTAATTCTCTTACTTCGTGCAATTTCTAGGATTATGATCCTCTTGGCTTGTTGAGTAAGTAAACATTGTTGTTGGCACAGATGGTACCAATGGGACAACTATCAATGAAGAAACTAGCAGCCGTAGGGCAGGCCGGGAAACTTTGGAGGTGGAGGAGAAGTCATCATCAGTGGCTGCTGCAGTTCAAATGGAAGTGGCAAAAGCCCTGGAGACTATCCGAATGGATTAAGCATACCGACGAGACTATAATTAAGTCGAGGCCTCGCCCACAACTCCAATTGATGTGATGTAATGATGTCATGTTCCAGCATCGATCTTTTGTTGTATGTAAACATTTTGACAGTCACCTACGATCCAACATACTACGTGAGGAAGACACATAAAATTGCAGGTAATTGTCTACCTATTCGAACTTCTTAATCAAATTAGAAATGTAGAAAGTGCAATGGGAGTTTTCTGAGATGAAAAAGTCTTAAACATAATAGACTCTACTTGGTCTCCACCATAAGTTCCTCAACCTTTCCTATTGTTGAGCAACTTAAAACCAATGATGAGTTTCACATTCTCTTCCCTGAAAGTTTGCAGGTATGCTGTAGGAAGGATCTCGAGGCCTTAAACAATCTCTTGGCTGAAACATGGCGACACGGAGCCGGGATGAACATGAAATTAGAAGAGCCTTGGCATGCAAGCAATCTCGGAAAATTTTACAAGGCAGCAAAGATTGAGTTGTTGAAACATGGTTGCATCTGGGAAAAGAAGCAAATATTAGGTGATGCGAGTTTGTTGTTTATAATGCAAACATGTGTTGTTCTTGTTTTTCTGTACATTGTATCTTCCAGATTTTTGTCTGTATACTATTGTACCTTCTGTTAGAAGAATGTGAATTTAGGATGGAAAGTAGAAAGGAGGGACGTCTAAATCACAAATAAATTTTTTCCCTCTTATAATTACTTTTACCAAATAAGAGCACATGTCAAAATTTAATTACTAATCCCTTCCTATCTTAATTCGGGTGAGAACTATGGTGGTGTTTGGTTGGAGGGAAGGGAAGGGAATGAAAAGGAAATGGCCTGTTATTATTTCTATTTTATTGTTTGGTTGGTTTTAGAATTGATTTTATTATTATTATTATTATTATTTTTTGTTATTTAGTGAAATGATCATTACTAAACAAAATTAATGTATTAGGTTTTTTTGTTTTTTGTTTTTCAAAATTAATACACAAAATACCCCAAATTATCTTTTTTAATAAATAAAATATTTATTATATTATGTATAATAATAAATAAAATTAATATTTTTATTGTTTTATAATATT
>WUAT03000001.1:1806706-1817268 GCA_010015005.3 Ulmus americana
CCACAACAGTTCAAATGCAAAATTTGTTTTTTTTTTTTTTCTTATTCGGAAATTGTACTATCCCACGCGCCAGAAATGACAGAAGATAAAATTTTGTTAATAATTTAACAAATTTGTTGAGCTCATCAAAATTTTAATTATTAAAGGCCTTTAAAAATTTGAGGAAAAAAAATTATATTGTATCATTTTAATAAAATAATAATAAGAGATAAGTATTATTGTGATATTATATGAAGCAATCAAAGTTAGTGAAATTTGTCGTATTATTTTATTTTGTTGAGCGAAACCGAAAAAACCAAAAACATTTTAAAACTGTTTAAATTGTTTTTTTTTTTTTTGTATGGTTTGTATCATATTATGTTATTTATTTTATGTGTATGTAAATATTGTGACGGTCCAAAAGTAAGGATGTCGTGGGATTTAGACGGTGGTCTATAATGTTGGTGGACCCATAAAAGAAGAAAAACAAATAAAAACAAAATAAAAAATAAAAGTCTAATCGGTATAAATGTTCTATTTCGTTTCTTGATTAATTTTTTTCATCATCAAATTTAATGTTTTTAACTATAATACTTGTAAAAAAATAATATGAGAAAATTTAATAAAAAATATCGATAAAAAAAATATATCAATTTTAATAAACAAAAATGGCGTCTCCACCAATTAGTCAAATAAAAAATTTAGCCAAAAAAAATAAAAGAAAATGTGGTGTGTTCATAAACAAATAGAGAATGCGGAAGAATCTCATCCGTTAATTTTAAATTTAAATAACCGAAAAAAAAAAAGAAAAAAGAGAAAGACAAAAAAGAAAGCAGAAGGTGGGAAAGATTTAAGAGTGATTAAACTATAAAACGACGCGTGTCCATTTTCCAGCTGTATCCCAAACGCCCCTTGGTAACCGCTTGCCAGGAAGAGGCGGTGTCCCTTACTCGTAACGCTCTACACATTTCCCAACAATCCTTAACCTGCTTAACCGGTCACCCTTCTCCTGCCCTTATATATGCCTCCTCTTCTGTTTTTCTCTCCGATTTCTCCTTCACATATATAAGATCCAAAACCAAACTACCTATTATTCCCAAAAACCTCTCTGCAAAAATTCCCAAAAATTTAAATTTCAAAATTAGGGTTTGTTTAGGTTTCTTTTGTATGATCTGAAGCTTCGATTCTGTTCATCCATGGCGATTACCAGAAAGGATATGGATAGGATCAAAGGTCCCTGGAGTCCCGAAGAAGACGATGCTCTTCAGAAGCTGGTTCAGAAGCACGGACCGAGAAATTGGTCTTTGATCAGCAAATCGATTCCTGGCCGGTCCGGGAAGTCTTGCCGGTTGAGATGGTGTAACCAGCTCTCACCGCAGGTGGAGCACCGGGCGTTCACGCCGGAGGAGGACGAGACGATCATCAGAGCTCACGCGCGGTTCGGGAACAAGTGGGCTACCATCGCTCGCCTTCTCAACGGTCGAACCGACAACGCCATCAAGAACCACTGGAACTCCACTCTCAAGAGGAAGTGCTCTTCAATGGATAGCGGGACCAGTAACGTCGTTTGTTACGACGGCGATTATCCTCAGCCGTTGAAACGATCGGTGAGCGCCGGCGCGGCGATGCCTGTTTCCACCGGGCTTTACATGAGTCCCGGAAGTCCATCCGGATCCGATGTGAGCGATTCCAGCGTGCCGGTTTTGTCTTCTCACGTTTTCCGACCGGTTGCTCGAACCGGCGGGGTTCTACCTCCGGTAGAAACGGCGTCGTCTTCGAACGATCCTCCGACTTCATTGTCTCTCTCTCTCCCCGGTGTCGATTTGTCGGAGGTCTCAAATCGAGCGGTGGAACCGGTCCAAAATGTGTCGGCTACTATGAGTTTTTTACCACCGCCGGTTCCGGTGCCGGCGCCGATTCAGGATGTGCCGATGAGCAGCGGCGATGTGGAAAATGGGGCGTTTGTTCCTTTTGGGAAGGAGCTATTGGCGGTGATGCAGGAAATGATAAGGAGTGAGGTTCGAAGCTACATGGCTGGGCTGGAGCAGAATGGAGTTTGTTTGCAACAACAAGCAGCTGTTGATGGTTTCAGGAACGTTGCCGTGAAACGAATTGGGATTAGCAAGATCGAGTGAAATAGTGTTTGGATGTGAAGGAAATTGGTGGGGAATCTGACTGGAAAATTATGTGGGTTTTGAACAGAAGAACAGTAGTTTTAGTATAAAGGGGGAGAAACTAACAGTCTTCGTTTTTTTCCCCTCTGGTAATATTAGGAAATAATTGTGGTCAATGTACAGAGAGAGAGAGAGATGGGCAAGAGAGATTTGAATGGAGATGAGATCAAATTCGAATCCGAGTAGAGTCATGGAAGAGGAAAAGTGCTGGTAAAAGAAAAAGAGACACTTTGATGATGAGGGGGAGAGAGTTTGGTTTAAAACTGGAACTTTTGTCTTTATCTTTTGCCTTGTTCGACTCTGGTTTGAGGAATCCAGAGAAAAAAAAAAGAAACATGCAACTGAAAAAAGAGAAAAAGCATCGTGGACAATTTCAATCCAAGTTATTTCTTTTTTCTTTCCTAATTTGGTGATAAAATGGTTTCTTTTTCTGGATTATAAACTGTTTAACTACCAAGATCAAGATAAAGAGAACTGTAGATATTAAAAAGAAAAAAAGAAGAAGCTTCATTTGGGCATTAATGGAGAAAATTTAAAATTATGGGCGAATTTGATTATGATATCAAATTTTGTTGTTCAAATTTGGTTATGTATTTTAGTTTTGTAAACGTTAAATGTTTGTTGAAGAGAAATATGAAAACGGTTGGGGCAAAGGTAGTTGGAGGAAGTGCAGTTGGATGGAACATAGAAAACATGCGAGTTTCGTTATAGTATTTCTCTTTGAACCGTTCTAGATTTTGGTACACGTAAGTTGGTTCCTTTAACCGATTTAAGAGTGTCGTTTAAGTTAGGTAAACGTAAATATAGATGTCTCTCTCCCAGTTGCCGCCTAATTGAAACAGAAATAGATAAAATATCTCCTTTTTTATATTAATTAATTATTATATCGGTGAACTACTTTGTACTAAAATAGTGAATATTAGAGGCCATAATGATCCACAGTGATTTAGGAGATAACACATAAACCAAAGCCTTTATTTATTTTATTTTTACGGGTTTTGGATTAGATTCTTCAAAAAAGATATGCTTTAAGCATTGGGATTCTGATATTTTTCCCCTTCTGTCATAGAACATCTACACTTGAATTAGACTGGTTTTTATTTTCTATAAATCAACCAAATAAAGAATAATACAAGTGGGGAAAAGAAGAAAAACCAAGTGGAGTTGAAGGCAAGTCACAGAGGAGCAGCTTGGATTTTGGTTGCGTCGGGGCTTTGTTTCCAAGGGAAAGTGAGTCTAGATTTGAGTTCTTCAAACAAATGCCACAAGTCCTGCCTCCATGACCATTTGGGGTTGTTTAATGCACGTATGGAGTTGAGGCAAACTAGCAGAGTTCCACCTTCGTGTAAAAGAACCTGCATGTTAATGAGATAAAAGCAACCATGAAATTAGATAATATGCTTAGAGAAAACAGGCTTAGGAATCGAAAAAGGAGAACAAAGTTTCAGTCAGTCGCTAACGGCTTCGCACTAAATGGAATAATGCTCAAATCAGGTTATTTTTTCATAGAAGAAAACGACTTTAGGTGAGAACGCTAGTGGCAGTTTGGTAATTATCTTCATCAATTTGAACTATCAATCCAAAAGCAAAATATAGCCTACTAACTTTTGGTGCCATTCTAGTTGTTTTATGTCATAACCCAAAGAATAATTTGAAAAGATGTAAAGAGTAGAGAATAAATGAGGTTCGTTTGTTAAATTAGCAAGTAGATCATCCTTACCGTCAACCACAATGGAAGAAACCCCAAAACGGATGGAAGAGAGGCCAAAAATATACTAGTTAAAGCAAGGGCCACATTTTGTTGAACCTACATGTTGATATAGAATTAATATTGTTATAAACGACAATATATAAGAAATAAGTGTAAAGAGGGAAGCAAGTACCAATGAATTTGTTTGACGAGACTTTGCGATACAGAATGGTACACCAGAAATATTTTCCCGCAGCAATAGCACATCAGCAACAGCTATAGCAGTGGCGCTTGCACGTTGAGCAAGGACTATCCCAATTGTGGCTGCAGCAAGTGCTGGGGCATCATTAATACCTTCACCAACCATGATCAAACCACCGCCTGTATAGAAGAAAAGAACCCTCAGCTAAATATCCTAAGTTGCTCAATGTTGGACCAGCAGAACAAAGCTTTGTACTACATAAAAACTTAAATTCAGGCTAAATGACTTACCCATATCCCTTGAAATATCCTTCACGTGACTGAGTTTATCTTCAGGCTTCAGGCTGCAATAAACTTCTTTGATGCCCACAGCGTTTGCAACCCTCCAAGCACTTGACTTATGGTCACCAGTTAACATCATTAACCGGAGCTTTCCTTGATCCTGTAATTCAGCTATGACGTCTAAAACCCCAGGTCGAGGTCTATCCTCAAGGTGAATCAGTGTCACCTGTAGAATCGGGATGAACTTAAATTTAGTACACTAGAAATTTCCATCATTAAAGATAAGGTGCACCTTTAATGCACATAAATATTTATTTAGTAATGGAAATTGATGAATACTCAATATAACACCAAAGTTAGGATTGTAATACTTTAATATGGTAGTTATAATCAAAGCCTTGCCTTCTGATCAACTGAAAGTGCTGCACGAACAAATTCACTTCCAAATGAAGAAGTGTTAACAGCTTCCTTGATCTTCTTTGAATCATCTTCAGATGTACAACGTGAAGTGATAAAATCTACAGAGCCAAGTGATGCTCTCAACAGTTTACCGTCTCTAGTTCCTGACTATAACAATATAGAGACAAATGTAGGTCAAACTACCAATTACTGAACAAAAAGGAGTTAAAATAAGGTAATGCTCAACGTCATCCATCGTTGCATAAAGTACTTTAGCTGATAAAGTTTGTGCTTTATGAATATCAGAGCTAGCTGACATGAAAGGAAAACGAAAAAAAAAAAAAAAATTAAAAGTAATTAAGATTTCCCTTTTTCCTCCCCTCCAAACAATCAAATCAGAGGGCAGTGGAAATTATATAAAAGGCCATACATCAAAATTGAATTGAATGATGGCTAAGATATATCTTATATATCCACACAGAATGTATTACCTCCAAACTATTGAGAGTAGCAATGAGACCTCTTCCAGGAAAGTACTCAAAACTCTCAACAGAAACAGAAGGAAGCTCTTTCCCTACACTATGGTCAACAACAGCTCTGAAACAAACAAGAGAACAACTGGTAAATACTTCAATGAGAAACCGGAAATCAATTAAACCATCCCCCCAACACACACACACACACACACACACACAAAAACACAAATAGATGCATGCAATTTCTGTTACCGCAGGGTACGCAAATTTTCCATCGTAAACAACATTATCTTGCGTATGAAACACCTTAGGCCATCATCGTATTTATTTATTTTTTAGTTTCCTCAATAAAAGCCTTTATTGAATGAAAATAAGTCCAAAATCCATGTCCCAGAAAAACAGGCTTGCAGTTTATAAAGTATGGTTGAAAAATAATAGAACATATGCAGGATGAAGACATTGGTTCAAACACTACCTTCCAATGGGATGAGTGGTACCCTTTTCCATAGCAGCTGCAACAGCAAGAGCTTCTTTCTCACAGCTGGGTATACAACAGGAAGTAAAGTTTGAGTTATTATTTCCATCCCGATGTCCAAAAATTGGCTCAATTGCTTTGAAAACAAGTTTTCCAGTCGTCAGTGTTCCAGTTTTATCAAATGCAATAGTGTGGCAAGAAGCTAGAGCATCTAGCACATGTCCACCTTTCACCAATATTCCCTAAAAAAAAAAAAAAAAATCAGCACATTGTCACATCCATGGTAAAAAATACATATATCTAACAAATTAGATTTTGATTCCTCTAGACAATATTACCTTCCTTGCACAGGAACTTATTGCAATAGCATATGCTAATGGCGCTACAGCCAGAGCACATGGTGATGCGGCCACCATGAGCCCCAACGCTCTGTAGACTGATCCTCTGCAAGCTGTAGAAGTAACCAGACAGCAATTAAAATAGAAGATGAGTATGACCTTGACAAGGTAATTTAGAAACAAAAGCACTTGAGGTTATCGAAGGCACGAATTGTAAAAAGACTAACTATTACTACCTGCTGTTCCAATAAATGGCCACTTGAACAAAAATGGACCACTAAGAGCAATAGCAACAGATAAAACTACAACCACCTTGCTGTAATGCTCTCCAAATTGATCAAGCCACCTTTGAAGCTTTGGTTTATTCAAGCGGGCTTCTTCAGTCAGCTGCACAATCTTGCTTAGTGTTGACTCTTTCCATGTCTTCGTTGCCTGCACAACTCACGAGTTTAAAGAGACAAAAAATAATAATACAAGGAAATTTTTACAACAATCCCAGTCACTCATTAGCAACTTCCTCACCCAAATCACAAACAAAATATCATCACAACATTCATCAAGTTAGTTATATGATTCTGCAATTCCTTCCCCTTAAGACATTAATGGCTGTGCATCCATCAATTTTGATTATGTATTGAAACTTTAGCTAGACTCCATAATAAGGAATTAAATATCTAAGAAGAATAAATTAGCAATGGGAAACATCAAGGATATAATTCAGTTTAAACTTCCACCGTTTTCAAATTCAATAATCTCATAAAGCAAAATGGTTTTTATTTTCCATTTACTACATATCCATTACTGAAAAATCTAGAGCATATTGATGAGCATACCTTCACAATAATTCTACCATCTAAATTCCTCGCACCACCAGGTATCCTGTCCCCAACTTTTGTCTCCACTGGTTTGATTTCTCCAGTCAAGTGCTCAATAGTAATAGTGGCATTGCCTTGGAAAACTTCACAATCTAAAGGCACAGACTAGTAACAATACCAGCTCCCATTATACACACTATTATTGCACTAGGAAATTTTCATGATATTAAATCATAACACTATTAAGGGGGAAAAAATCACATACCTCACCAGCTCCAACCAATATATAAGAACCCACTTCTACATTATGTACAGGAACCCTTTTGTAAGCCAAATCAAAGGTGTTAGGAAGTCTGTCTTCATTCATATCCAGCACAAGGGCAAAATCTGGATAATTTTCCTTCAATTCTTTGACATCGATCATAGAACGGCTGGTGAAATACTCTTCAGCTGCAATCAACTCACACATTTAATCATTGAATCCGCCTCTAAAAGGTAACTGTTTTACAATGAGCTTGAGAAAGGCTTACCAATATGAGCCATATTAAACATGGCAAGAAGTAATCCGCCTTCTAAGGCATTCCCCATAAATACGGATGCAAAGGCCGCTAGAGCCATCAATACATGGATGTTAACTGTTCCACCACTAATATCAACAAGAGCATCAAGTGATGCAGAGACCTACAGGTAAAATGGCACATGATCTGAATTAATTGCTAGTGTGCAATGACTTTATAAACAATATGATCATATTGATTTCAACTTCAAAAATTAGGAACCAGAGATAGTAGGCTCGAGAATATAAATACACAGCAAAAACAGATCATATATAAATATATACTGAGATTAATAAATAGTTTACAAATAAGTGCCACTTTCCAGGTCGGGCTATTGGTCATTTATTCATAAGGGCATTCATTCAATCAGCCCCAGAGCAATATTTAGTTCATGAATTATGTAAAAAAGAAAAGTTTAATGGCAATTCTAGTTAATAATAAACCATATTTTATAAATTTTCTACTCTAAACGAAGTTAATCCCAAAGATGACCGAAACAATGTGAATTCAATCAACCCAACAGTTTAACTACTCCAAATTCTCAAGAGTGAAATTTACCCCAACAAGAGGGAAAGCAACGAAAATGAAAGCGTTCTGCGCAGGCTTCACAGCCAATTTGGGCAGCAGGTGAGGGCAAGCAGCGGCAGCGAGAAACAGAAAAGTTGAGCAGCAACACAAATGCAAATGCTCCCTCAGATAATTGGCCAAATCAGTCCATTTCACAGTCTCCGCAAATCTAAGAAACGCTTTCTGAGGTCCTTTCAGCTCCGAAGCATCGCCGCAATGGTGATGATGGTGCTGCTGCTGCTGGTGATGATGATCTCCATCGTGGTGATGGTGACCGTGATTGGAAGCCTCCTCGGCGCAACGGACTCGCCGGAAATCGCCGGGAGGAGAAGGGAAGGCTCCGAATCGTAGGGAGGGAAAACGCGGAACTCGGTGGACGAAAATAGGTTTGGGCGAGTTAACTCGGAAGGTGGAGGTTCGACTCGGAAGGAGCGAGTTGTACCTGGAAACGGTGATTGGAGATTGAAGGATTTCCATAGTTGAAGGATTGGAGAAATTTAGGTCATCGTTTTGGATTTGCAGAAGCTACAAATCGTAGAGTAAGCTTGGAGAAGGAGAGACGAGAGAGAGAGAGAGAGACAGTCGGAAGCTCTGGTTAGACTGGTATTTGTTTTGTGTTTTTATTTTTTATTTTTTGGGCTTTGATTTAAGTAATACAGGTTTTTGCCCCTCGGTGGTGACATAACGTCCACACCATGAGCTCATTCCAGGGGCTAAATTGGAAATTTGTACATTTACTAAACTACTGAATTAAGAAAGTTTTACAATCAATTTTGTTATAAAAGACACTACAAGGGAAATGATTAATAATTTTTTTATTTAAAATTTCTATTTCAGAAATTATTCAAATTTAATTTAATTTTATAAATAATATAATAAGATTTCAAATCACAAACCATATGAGATTTTATTGATTATTTCTTTTTATAATTATGTCAAAAAGAAGACTGCTTGCATGAAAGGATGAACCACAACAAAAACGACGATAAATAGGGAAAACGACATGAAATAGCGAATGATAAATAGATTTTTTTTTTTTTTGAAAGGAATGATAAATAGATTCAAATGACAAAAAGTTTATTACCAAAAACAAAAAAAGGGCAAAAAGTCAACAAGCATGGATGTTGCTTTTTATCTTCTTCCTGAAATATTAAAGAGAGAAAATAAGGCACACGGTGGTTGATTTGTGTTTATAGTCTTATTTTAGTTATTAATTTGTAAAAGTATAGAGATTTAATTATTTTTGGCATAAATTGTTACAATAGTGATTATTCTGTTTAATTTTGTTTTATTTAAGGCGTTAATTGACGACATGAATGATCAAAATAGAATTGAAGTTTATTCTATTTTGGTCATCCACGTCATTATTTAACGTCTCAAAATTGATAAAATTTGACAGAATGGTCACTGTTGTAACACTTTGTGCCAAAAATGATCAAATTGTTACACTTTCACAAGTTGGTGGAAAAAAATAGAACTGAAAACACAAGTTAATGGCCATTGAAAAAATTACCCCTAAAAAATAAGCTAAAGTAGGCTAAAATCGAGTCGGTTGTGGACGGTTTGGTCTGATTTCCAAACCGAACTGATAATTTTTGGTTCAAAACTGGCCAAACTGATTTGAACTGGCAGTTTGAACTCTTAAAACCGAACTAAACCGTCGATTTGAAAATTTCAGTTTGAGATTAGTTTGGTTTAAGGTTGGTTTGGACCAAATTTCTTTGTATTCAAACTCTTTAAAAATAAAAACAAATGGTTTCAAATCAAATCGGATCGATTTTTATTTTATTTTAACAGTTTGATAAACCAATAATTTTGACAGATCAGCTTAGAATGATTTGGCCAGCCAAACCCATGATGCTAAGAAACAACATGTCGCATGTGAATTGCAAAAACAGGAGAAGAAGAAAGAAGTAAACAACATGAACGAATCCAACAAGTGGACACTCTCTGAGTGCCCATCTTCTAAGTGGATACTCGCTGTAGATAGATCCAACAACATGAACGGCTTCGACATAGGACTCGTCCTCACTTCACCTATGGGGGACTAGATCTAGCAGTCCATCTGTTGCGGCTTCCGGGCCACCTATAACGAAGCGGAGTATAAAGCACTCATTATAGGACTCCCACTCGCCAAGGACATGGGTATTCGGAAGCAGGACGTACACTCTGACTCCCATATGGTCATCAACCAACTCAAATGAACCTATCAAGCTAGAGACTCTAAGATGGCATCTTTGTTGGAAAAAATGCGCAACGGAATGGTGGGTTTTAAAAGATTACTTTTAAACATAAAACCAAAAAGATTCAATCTCATGTTACTAGATACAATAAATTACTCATATGATCAATTACCTCTTGTAGTGCAGATAACTTTCTAGAACCTCCTCAATCAACTAGTCTTCTTTGTTATTCTCAAGCCACCAAACCAATGTGTATATGGGCACATCCATGATGAAATCTACAAGACTCCCCAAGCAATTCCCATAATAAATAATCTCTCTCGATCTAGTAGTCCAAGGCAGACTACTTGATCCCCAATTATTTTCTCTGCCTCACTTGTATTTTCTTTGATATGAATAGATCATCTCTTTTTTTCTGTTTGCTAT
>WUAT03000001.1:1918956-1935573 GCA_010015005.3 Ulmus americana
CGTAGAAGATGCTGTAAATTTGGAGGATCCTTAGGGTTTTTTTTTTGTTACTTTGTATAACTTAAATTATAAACTTTTATTTTTGTTTTTTTTAATACTAAATTGATATGTATATTACTAAATTTTAGTATATTAATTTTACTGATTTTTTATTTCATAAAATAATTAAAAACAAGATTTTTTTAAAAAAAAATTAAAGAAAAATAAAAATCAATATAGCGACGACAGAGTGCTATAAATTATGAAATTATAAGGAAATAATAACAAAAAATATACTCACGACAAATATGTCATTGTAATTGACCTATAGGCACGTGTCGTCCCAATATAAATATACCGATGACATTTCGTTCTATAGCGACAACAAATGTCGTCTCTATAGACTCTGTTTCTTGTAGTGCCACCTCCCTCGCCCTAATATATCTCCGCCCCTACTTAGAAGAGAAGATATAAGTGCAAGTATCGTATATATGAACATATGAACTAAACTTTTGTACATTATATTATAAGAAGTTGATAATTAGAACTTAGGAGCAACCTTGGTAAATGGTAATATTAGGGTAATGTTACATATTGGAGAATTGTGAGAGCTTAATGGCTATAATTTTTAAGTCTAATTTAGTGATATTATTATATTTGAGTTAACGAGAAATTAGTATGAATTTTAGAATAAGATTAAACATTCTTCAAGTCATTGTAGATATTTTCTTACAAATTGAGTCAATCTTATATTGGAGGAGTTAGATGAACTTTATCCATAGACGGTGCATACCATTTGATATCATGTACATACATATAAGATTTGGTCTTCTTATCAAATCGCAGTTCAAACCAAACCAAACCACCAGTTTCAAACTAGACCAAATTGCAAATTACAATGGTATGGTTTGTTTTTGTTTGGTTTGTAATTTTTCAAACCGAAAATGGCAGTTTGGTTTGAAAAACTCTCCAAATCGCCCCAAACTGAACCGTGTTCACCCCTAATAACGACAATAATATAAACGGCAGTTTTCGAACGCCGTCATTGGGTTTCGATGACGGTTAGCCACCTCCTTGGTACCTATTTTTCTCAATGATAGTCTTCAAGGTACTTTGTTATGTGATGTCAACCATCATGGTACTCCTTTGAATGGTAAAGAACGACATAGATATTTTCTGAAGAAGTGCTAAGCCAATTGCTTGTGCAAGAGTTTTTGGTTGAAACTTCATCACATGTACGCGAATTGTATCTTTTAACCCAAAAATAAAACATTCAACAAAAAATTCTTCTCTTACCCTTTTTTTTAAGCCACTAGAGTCTCAAATTCTTGAACACAATCTCTTATGGAATAAATTTGTTGAAGTTTTATCAGTTGCACTATTGGATCATCAATATATTGTTGGTAAGAGAAAACACTTTGCTTAAAGGTTGCCTTTTGTGTATCCTCGGTAGCTCATTGTTCTATCTTGCGATTCATGGCTATTATAGCACGGGTCAACTCACTTACAGTTACAGCTTGCTTTTTAGAGCTTTTCTTCATTTGAAGAAGGCTTTCCTCCAAACTTTTAAGATCCTATGTTCTAGTCTCATCCGACATCACTACCAATATCAAGGCAACCAATTGTAATGACCAAGAAAAAAAACACTAATAAAAGAAAAACAATTGAAATTTTTGATTTCTTTTAAAATGATAATTCCTGAGGTATCTCAATGCTAATACTATTTTCCCTTATATAGGGGTAGAGAAATATCGAATTTCAATGAGAAATAATACTCACTACAAGAAATTAAGTCTATAAGGACGACATATGTCATTGCTATAGACAAAATATTTGTCGCTATAAATCTATACTGATGATAAACGTCATCACTACATGTCGTCTCAATAGGTCCGTGCCAATAGGTGTATTGCGACAATAAAAATTTCGTTGCTATAAACTTACGCGAAGTAAATGTTATCGTCGTTTAAAGCAAAAGTAAATAATGAGATGCATCCTATAGCAATGACATTTTTGAATTTTCGTCGCAATATAGGTTGCTTATAGTGACAACCTTGTCACCGGTATAAGCTCCAATTATTTTTTAAAAATAATTTTATATTTAATCCTAAACCTAAATTCCCATAAGATCTAGTTTGTTAAATATCAACGCCAATTACACACACACCATTAGCTACTAATCCTAAACCTAATGTGGCGACCCAAGTTTTGCATGGACTTTAGTTGCAAATTTAAAAGGAAAAATTAGTTTATTATTATTATTATTATTTTTGAAATGCAACAAACTATGTTGAAATTGTCTAGGTAAAACCTATTCATCACTAACTAGAAATTTGAACTTTGCGGATAACTAAAGTGTAATTAGTGATAATAAAATGCTAGCAGGTCCATGCCCACTAGACTAATATATACACAAAAGAAATTTACATCATAAAATATATTGAGTTCTAAAACATAGGTGAAAAGTGCAAGAAATTGCGCTTATTTAGTGATTAAAAGACTGATATTTATGTGAGGTTAGAGTTTATTTTGTTATTTTATTATACAAGCGTCGTTTCATGGGTATTTATTGTTTAAGTGTGATTTCAGGTATTTGAACATAATTTTAAAGATTTATGGAAGGTTTGGGATGGCTCGGAATGGCAAGAATCGAGTTTGGAACTTAAGATTTATAATTGAGGATTTCGGATGCTCACCGTGGTGAGGAAGGCAAAAGTTCTCATATAAAATCCAGAGAGATTTGCGCCATGGTGAGCATGAGTCTCGCCGCGGCGAGACAAGGCCAATACATTTTCCAAGGGGATTCTTGCCATGGCGAGCCCAAGAAACCCTAGCCCATATGCATTCCAGTACAATTCTCACCGCAGCGAGTTCACAAAGATTTTGTTTTTAAATTTATTCCATCTTATTTTTAACTATGATTCAAAGCCTGTAAATGCTAGGTTTTATTCCTAGAATACCCTTAGAAACCCTAGAACTATAAATAGGTTTTATTAGTGTGTTTTGGGGTTTAGACAATACGTGAAAAAGAAGAGGAGGAGACTTGAAGGTGAAGAAACTCCATTGTTACTACTTAAGCTCTCAAAGATTGTAGAAACCAATAAGCTTCCTTATTCCCTTTATTTTGTTTGTCTAATGTTTACTCTAATGTTTTGTTTAGATATTATGAGTAGCTAAACTATTTTGTAATTGAGGTTTGTTCTAGCCTTAAACATGAATCCAATTGATTTATTTCAGATTTAATTCTTTCATCTATTATTCTTTATGGAGATGTGAATGATTTACTATTTGATTATCATAGTTTGTCTATTAAATTGATTAGAATGCATGCTAAGAAATTTGATGACCGCTTCATGTTAATTATGAATTATTAGTATGTAATCACTTTTAATTCTTAATCCTTAGTAACAATTTGTAATGGATCTGCAAAGTAGATCAAACACTTAGATTCAAAGGCTATAATTTATGTAGCTATTTGTCTAGTCTAGTCATTACTTCTTAGAACAATCATGCTTTCATTGCATTAAATCTAGTAAGCATACCTCTAGATTGTCCAATGAATAAGGTTGGTTAATAAGCGTACATTTAATCAACTAATCAGTAAGAAGAGGTAGATGATAATTAGGCCTTGGCATTTTTAAAATTAGAATCTCTATTTAGAATAATTAGAGTTAGGGTTAATGAATGAATTGATTTGAATCTATGTTTAGTGGTGATGAATGAACCTTAATTATGCTGTTCTCCATATTTTTATCACTCGTTTTAATTGTTTTTGCATTATTTTAATTGTTCTATCAACCACAAAACCCCCATTACTTAAGTGAATTTTAAAATAGATTAGATTTAATCCTCTGTGGGAAATACTCTTGCTTGACACTATACTATTTTCTACGACACTTGTAGGCATAAGTAAGGTTAAAATTGCTTGTTGCTTTTGCATGCATCAATAGGAACCATAGCGGGATTCAAAATTTAATGCACAACAGGTTTACACGACCCACCCTAGAACATCTCTTGCCTAGCGAGCCCTAGCCAATCTATCACCAAGTCAAGTAACCCTCTTACCCTTGTTCCCTACAACAGGAATGTAAATTATGAGCTAATGTCCAGCAAATACAAATGAAAAATTCACAAAACAATGTAGTTTACTTATCATATAGCATATTATAACCAATAATGAAAATTTTCTCACTATCCTGAAAGAAAACATACCTTCCAGAATGTACCCTTGACCTTTCGATCATTCATAATGCACTTAACTCACACACAACCATCTGGATATATATAAAAAGTAGGAAAACTAGTTCATATTTTTAGAAACCATTCTATATAACATAGGAAGTCAGCTAGTACATAATTAATGCGACTAAAATGCTAAGAATTAAATCATGCTTATGCTGGCTCAATGTTTTCAAATGACTATTCAAAATCTTTCCCTTTTTCTTTTTGAAAACTTTACCATATTAATCTTGGGATCTTGTGTAAATACCCATGTACGTGCTGCCAGAAAGAGTTTGGGGAGTGACCTAGTTCAACTAGCTCCAGACTCTCATCATCTCTTTCACTTATCTCATATCTGCTTCACAAACCTTTGGGAGGCATCCTCATCCTCCGAATAAGGGTACAACACCTCATTTTAAAATCTCTTTCTTTTATTAAAAAATTTCTGGTCTCAAATCTTAATCATTAAAAGTATCCGGCTCTTGCTCACTCAAGCCCAAATCAAAATCCATGGAGAGTTTTACTGGAAAGCTTTTAAAAACATGCTCATTATATATGTTTGTATCATCTAAATGTATGATAACAAACATTCATGCTTTCATTATCCACACATATCATTTCATCATTATGTTCATCTAGAGCCTTATAATAATAAGACACATGCATCACAACACTCAAGCAATTATTCACATTTAACATGACATATCACAAGTATACTATACTAATTTTCTACAAAATTCATTTTGTTCGCTGTTGTAGGTGAGATTTGTACTTACCGGTTTGCCACGTCCGGAACAAGTCTCCTTATCTTATGGAAATTCAACATATACATGCAAAAGAGTATACTTTATTAAAATCAACTCATTGATTTCTCTAAAAATCCGAGAGTGACTTTTCATCCATGTTCTCCTATTGGCAAGTTAACATCGCCCCTAGTGTAAATCATAACTTTTATTCAAAAATCCATTTTAAAACACCTTTTCACTGAAACCCATTTTAAAACCGATTTTGCTAAAAAAAATCTCCCTTCTTTATTAACTCATTTAATGTGTGGTGTTTTTCTGGAAAAAAGTACTTTAAATGTTTTAAACCCATAAATTTTTAAATTTTTAAAATTTCTTTGACACGATATTTTCTACCAATTAAAAGAAAAATCTGAAACTTTTATTTTGTATAAGAAATCATTTTCACTATAAATCTCTAGGATCTTTCTGGATGAGAGAGATCACCCACATCTCTGAGCTTTCGGCTCACACTCTTAGCAGTAGGTTTTTATCTTATTTTAGCTGTTCACAAGCACGGTCAAGCCATATTTTAAACTTATAAGTTCTCGATTTCTCGGTGAGCCTACTGGAAACCCCTTTATTTTGTTTGCATGCAGTTTTCTTCTTAACACAGTACTCATAACTCATCATTCAATCATTCAAATAATGACATGCAACATGTACCACACTTAAACATATAATGACTACGCATTTCCTCTATTTCTCAACATGTAAGTACTTACTTTGAACAAACGAGTCTCTCGAGTTCTCCAACTTCCTCAGCTTCGACCCACGATCAAATGGGCACCTACAGGGTTTCATTTTCTCACAAAATTAAAACCCAGTTTGGGGTTTTGTGTGCATAATGATAAGGGAAAAATAATAAGTCCCTTACCTTTAAACGTCTCTAACTTAATCCTATACTTTTCGAAGAGGGGTGGTGAAGAAATCACCAGGTTGATTGTTCTTTCTTTCGGATTTAGAAATAGGGTATCAGAGGGAACAAGAAAGAAGAATTGGGCGAGAAGCTTTGTGGGACTGAGAGAACGTAAATGTGCTCCAGCTGATATCTCCCCCTATTTATAGTGTTCTCTAATCGAGGTTAGCCTTTTAATCCTCGCTCTCATTGGCTGTTAATTGATGGGAAATCTCCCACTCATCCCGACGCATCACGTTCTTCGACGAGACCGTTACCTACAGCTCTATTTTAGTTTGACGGGATGGTGCTCCGCGACACGTAAGACGCATGCATTGGTTCAAAAGGGCGGCACGTTGTCGTGCTTCGACACCTATCCCCATTATGCTTCTTCTATCATGTTTGTCTCACGTACTCGCTCCAGAGAGTTTCATCCAGGTTATTGCTTATAGCTGAAGCCTTTTAGTTTTCCTTTCTTTCCAAAAGTTATTTTCTAGAACTTCTTCTAGATCATTCGTTTCCTTTACGCTTCCAGGTCGTGGCTCCTTCTGAGTGTATTCTTCCAGTTAGGCCCTTGTTCTTACTTCATACAATTTGTAAATACTACATCCCATTCTTAGATTATGAAATTTCACCTTGTAAAAGAATATTATAGAACTCTATTTATTCCATTGAGATTAATTTGCATATTTTAGAATATTTTGGGTTTCAAACCTAAAAAATCAATCTATTTACCAAGAATGTAATTTGAAATAGCCCATAAAGATAAACCCAGAAATATGTCATACAAATTAGTCAAAGCACAAATACACACACACACGCGCACATATATATAGAATACAGATAATAATCTTACAACTTTGCGGAGCTTTTTGATCAAAGCCATTGGCTTTCTCTTCAAACCTCTCTAAAACCTATAGAAACAATCATTCCACAAAATTTTAGTAATCAAACCAATAACCAAATAACAAAATTTCAGTAATCAAACCAATAACCAAACTTTCTGCGAGCTCTAGCACCAAAGAGCTTGACAAGCTCATCGATAGACATGTTAAGAAGCGCATCCAAATCAGCTTCCACATCCGCCTGAGGAAAAGAGAAACCCAAATCTAATAATCAACAACAAAGGGGAAAATTAAGAAATGCGAAGAAAATGAGGGAAAATCGAAGTGAGAAACTGAGAAAAATCACCATTTTTCAAAAAACCCATATAGACAACAACAAAACTAAGAAAAATCATTCACAAACATCTTCAAAATCGCTTGGGAAGCTTGAATTGGAGAGAAAAGAGAGACGGTGGCGAAATGGAAAAGAGAAGAAGAAGGCTTCTGCCATTTTAGATCGCAGACATCGTCACTATAAGTTAAAAATATTGTCACTATAGGCTACACGCATTGTATTACTTTCGTTGCTATCTATTGCAAGGACATATGTCGTCACTATAGGCTAACATGTTGTTATTATAAGTTATCCTAAATGTTTCCCATTAAATAAATAAATAATAAAAAAAAGCTCCAAAAATTTCCTCCTAATTAAAAAGTTGGGGCCTATATGTCGTCGCTATAGCTCAACATGTTGTCCCTATAGGTTATCCTAAATATCTCGAATAAAAATAGCGTTAAATTTTTCCGCCTAAAAATTTGGAGCCTATAGTGACGACAACATGTCGTCCTTATAGGTTATCCTAAATATCTCAATATAAAAATAGCATCAAAAATTCCCTCTTAAAATTTTTGAGGCCTATAGCGATGACATGTGTCATCTCTATATCCACAACTTGGGGAAAAAAGGCACTAAAATTTCCCGACAAATGCTCTACCCTATAACGATGACATTTAGCCAATAGCGATAAAATTTGTCGTCGCTATAGAATCTCCCAAGAGAAAAATGGCAAACGACGCTATAGATGTTCCCTATAGTGTCGTCACTAAAATATCACCCTTATAGCTCAAGATTCGTGTAGTGACTCCTATAATTAACTTGGTTGAATACATTGAATTTAGTAAACTCTCGCACACCAATCAATATGTTTGACCATAAGAGTAATTCCATAAAAAGAACTCTACCCAATTCATGGCATCTACTCATATCCGTCATAAATATTTTCTAATTCTGAATTATTTTCTAATATTTGTTCCATGTTATTGTGACCCTTACAGAACTATCTTCCTCTCTTTGCTTCCGTCCTTACTGATCACGAGTGAAAATCCAGAAATTCCAGCACTCATGGAGGGAACTATATATACCAGATCCTTCTATTGTGTTCCGGTCAATCTTTCAATCTTATGATTCTACAATTAATGGCTGCTCTTTCTAGAAACACTCATCAACCCCAACTGGATTGGACTCGCCCTCCTCCTTGCTGGATTAAACTCAACGTTGATGCTGCTATGGGAGATAATTTTTCTGTTTTAGCATGTGTTGTCCGTGATGAATCTGGGTCCGTTTTGAAGTGACAATCCAAAACTACTGATACTTGCGATCCCCTCGTTGCCAAAGCTCTTGCTCTGGACATAGCTATTGACATGGTTGCTGCTGCTGGTTGGCATGATATTTTATTGGTTGGTGACTCAAAGAACGTGATGGACACCCTTACATATGAACTGTGCTTTATTTTGGATTATTGTCTTTTTAAACTTAAACACTTTCCTTTTTGGTTTCCGAGAGCTTGTAATAGGTTAGCTCACAACATTGCTAGATGGAGCCTTTCTCTATTTGTTTCTGGCTCCTAAGTGCCTAGCTCTCTTCCTTCCTTAGTTTTGTCTGATACTGTGGAATGACATTTGTAATGCCTCTGGTTGTTTGTTTTTTCTTCAATGATACATCGTTTTACCAACAAAAAAAAAAAAAACTATCTGAAACAATATAATTTAGGTTAAAAAAGAAAGAAAGATATGTTTACGTACCTACCATCAACCTTTCCAATCTGCTTCCCACTAAAAGGGTATTGCAGAAAATAAAATTTTAGAAAGCAAAAATTAATATTCATTATTGATTTTGAGTGAATTATTGGTCTCTAGTGCTATGGTGGGTGGAAATGGTGTATCGCAAGCTCATCATTACAACAATCAAAAAAGAGGGATCGCTCATACTGCATCATTCTGGTCCATTCTTGTCTTTCCGTCTTTAATCTCCACATATATCTTCTTTTCAAACCAAATGATGGCCTCTAGAAAATCTGTCTCCACGAACTACTGGCCATGCAAATTTGCATGCAAAAATATATTACCAAAGGTACTGCTTTAATATTCAAGAAACAAATATATCTTTATATATGAAAATAATTAACAAAAAAGTTTTCATTTTTGCTTTTTTTAGTATCCCAAAATCTCGATCCTCCAATTTTCACCATTTTGTCTTATAATTGAGAACAAAATGCTCTTTTTGGGTAACTAGGAAAGTAATTATGAAATATCAAACACGAAGATTGATCATTAGGGGGGACTTTAACCCGATTAAGCAATATATTATAATGATCTCTTTCTTATTTGAACTAAATTTGAGCAACCTTGAAATGTTGAGGTGCAAAGTGATCGATTTGGGACATAAGTGAAACGTGTCCGGCAAATTTCATATGGAGTCTAAGGCAGCACATTTTTTTCTAAGGCTAACAGCCTGTTTGGTACGATGGAAAAGTGGAAGGAGGGAGAGAGGTGGAAAGAAGGTAGAAGTGTTTTGTTTGGTTGATTAAAATTTTGGAAAGAGATAAGATGAGTGAGAGGAAGCTGTTTCTTCACTAAACAACCCAAGAAATATTGTCCTTCCCTTTTGTTGGACCGACGACACATAGGAAAAGGGAAACCAACAATTAAAAACAGCTAATTACTCTTTTACCCTCATTTTTTATTCATTACAATTTGTGGGTTTTTTTTTTTTATTTTTTAGGTTTCTTTTTGGCTTTTTCTTAGAGTCATTCCTTCTAATTATTTTTTTTTCTCCAATCATTTATATTATTATTATTTATTAAATTAGTATATATTCCGATAATATGGTATGTATATATTATACTAAGGATGTGATATTATATTATTATAAATATTTTATAAAAAAACAAAATATTGAATACTTTTTGAAAAACAAAAGGGTAATATAGTAATTATATAAATAAATATCAATCAATCATTCCGCTCTCTTTCTAATACTAAACAAAAGAATAAATACTAATATTCTTTCATTCTTATCTTACCGAACAACATAAAAATAAAAATAAATCATCTTCTTCCTTCTCATTCTCCTTCCCTATTAAATTATTCATCCATAATAGCAAAAGACATTGATTTGCAGTTGCAGCCAAATAGGTATCAGAACACTCATATGAAATGGTGAAATATATATATATATATATGTGTGCGCGCGCGCTTTAATAATAGTGTTTTTTTTTTTAATATTATAATGAGTAGTGATTTCATTAATAACTTTTCAACCACACATCATATTTTTTGATAATTTTAATTTGAATATGTTGCTTTCTAATACCTTATAAATATCTCTATAAAATTTTGTTGTAATTCGAGTTTTCGTTTATGAGAGTTCTTTGTACTACATCAAATATTTTTAGTCCATATAATCTATTATTATCTCTTAAAAAAAAAAATTCAGATTACAACAAAATTTCATAATGATATTTTTAAGACATTAGAGAATAATATATTCAAAAAATTGTAAAAAAATATGATGTAATTGAAAAATTATTGGTAAAATTATTACATAATAAAAAAAATTACTATCGAAGATTTTCAATATATGTATATATGGTGCTTCTACCATAGTGATTCGTTTTTTTTTATCACTACCGGTAGTGATTTCATCAATAACTTTTCAATTATGTTATATTTTTCCAACGATTTTTGAAAATGTTATTCTCTAATGTTTGATAAATATCTATATAAAATTTTGTTGTAACCTAAATTTTTGTTTATGAGATATATAGTTCTTTGTACTATACAAAATATATTATATCTTTTAAACGAAAACTCAGATTACAACATAATTTTATAGGATTATTTTTAAGATATTAGAGAAGAACATATTCAAAAATTATTTAAAAATATGATGTAAAAAAAAATTATAGATAAAATCTCTACGGGTAGTGATAAAAAAAAAATTAAAAAAAATAAAATCACTATCTTATTTTATATATATGCGAAGTAGATTAGCACAATGTTCTTGAATTTTATCAGGTACTAATGATTAGAACAGAATTTAAAATGCATATCCCAAAAAAAGCATTGAAGGGCCCTGCACTTATCATTGATCAGGAATATCAACTTTGAGCAAAGCTAAATCCCTCGTAAATTAAATATGAACCGGAACATTCTCGATATTGCTGTATAACTAAACTATAAGCTCTTTTAGAACGATGTCCATTAAATATGAGTTAATGGATGCTACAACAATACTTTTGGCAGGCGAACAAAGGTACAAAAGAGAAAACCAAAGTTATATAAAGAGAAAAGAAAAGAAAAGAAAGTTGGTTAGAGCAATATTGTAGAATTGTTCATGCATAGAATGAGAATATGTGTATCCCATCACTCTTTTTACCTTCCCTTCCCTTCCCTTCCCACATAAAGTTTAATTACAGCTCTATCCCACCTCTCACTTTTTGTCTGGAAGCAGGTGTTGACTATAAACAAGAAAAATAAAAATTGAAAACGAACAAGAAATTAATTAAAGAAAAAGAGGAATTTAATGTCTCTAGCTCCTCAATAATTGTAGATTTTATTCTCTGTCTACTTTATTTTTATTTTATTTTTACAATAGGATATGGACGTTCATAGGTAAATAGATATCTTCGTCCATGCTTATCACATCACTGTATTAAGATTGCTTTAGTCAATACGATGGAAAAGAGAGAGTGGCCTTTTATAGCGTTTTGCCGTTTCCTTTTTCTTTTACTTTTGTCTTTAACTTTCTTTTAAAGGAAAACAGAAAAGGAATTTGCGTACACATATTACATTTTTCTTAGTTCCTTTTTGGCTGGATTAGAATCATATAAGCCGTAATTAAGTACTACGACGTGCGTTATATTCTTTTCTTTTTCTCATGGAAGACACCTTTTATATTAATTCATACCACTATTTGTTTAAACTGAAATTTCTCAATTTGAGGAGTTATTGGTACGGGGATAATGCATTTTATTGAAGGTTTAGTCTTTTTCTTTTAATCAGTTTTAAATTTTACTCAAAAGAACAATTTACCCATATATATATGAGAAAGACTATATCTAACCACGTTCTTTGAAAGTAGGAGTACTATCATTAACACTCAAGCCTGGCATCACGTATATTCATCCAAATCATGCACTTATAAGTTGAGCAAAAAAATTATATTTTTATCAACTTGTATGAATTTTTTTTTTTTTTTAACTATTGGCTATTTTCTACATCAAATTTCTCTTATTTTTCTTTAAATTTATGAGATAACCTATAAGATTTTTTTAGTAAAACTTAAAATTACAGGATGTTCCTTTCAGAATTTGGATAGTGACACTACTACAAAATAGACTATTGGTGGCAGAAAATAGGTGGCCTTTTAAATTAAAACCACTAGTAAAAATGTATTTTTATTGATGTGGAAATAAATTTAATTTATAAATTTATGTTTGCAAATTAAGAATAAGGAAAATATTTATATAATTGTTTTTGGATCGAGAAACCAACGGTAAGTTATCCATACATTGGCGTTGGCATTATTACACAGCAAATAAAATTCAACCAAACCGCTCATCAATGAGGCGCAGTATTTAATTTACTTTTGCCTTCCAACTCCATTGAATGTGAGAAGAGATTTTCTTGGAAGGCCACCAAAGGCAACTTGTCATTTCAAAAAAAAAAAAAAAAAAAAAACAAGGCAATTTTTGCCGTGATGGCCAAGCAGGGTATGTTATCTAAAACGGTGTCGTCTGTTCTTGACTTTAGTAAAAATGGCAGATGCTTATCCTTTCTCCAGTTGCAAGTGTAGTAGTAGTAGGTCCAGCACAGAAACTGCACACTGTGATGAAGTGACTAGAGGGACAATTTTGTCTTCTGCCCCGTTTTTGTATTGAAACTTCTCAGAGCTTGAGAATAAAAAACCAAAGACCATTAATATTGGTGAACCAACTTGAGGATTTGTGTTTTTGATATGAGCTATATTTTGTTAAATTTTTCTGCTTGCAGAAAACTTGATATCTCAACAGTTGAATTTGTGATTATTGTACTTAACAGTAGTTAAAAATTTGTCTTAAAAGAGGTTTTTGTTTAGAGATGTTGAGTATTTTTTTAAACCAAACTCAGCACCAATTTACCAAATCAATCAGAAATATCACAAGAACTTCAAACCAATAAACTTAACACTGCTAAACATAAGCCTTTTGGGTTTGTGACTTTTTTTTTTTTTTCATGCTATTGTCTTTTAATTTTGTGTCACTAATAGTCACTTTTTTCGGACAATTGTAACAAATAACTATATTTGTTCTTTCTATAGTTTCACATGATAGCTTTTTAAAAAGTTAAGAGAACTTATTTTTTATATTTATCAAAATCAACTAGATAGATACTTGTAATAGTCACATGCATTATTGGAATTTGTCTTTACATTATTCTTGTCGTCAAACTTTAAACATATGTTGAAAACAAACCATAACTTCGATTGAGGGTGAAATTTGTTTCATTAGTTTTGTATTGATTAGGCGAACAAATCTAACTCTTTTCATTATGAAAAAACATCAAAATTATAGTTTTGACCACTTTTTATAGACAGTGATAATTATTGACATAAAAATCACAAGTTAGTGACCACTTTCTATAGTTGTCGGATTTTTTCACATGATAACTTTTTGAAAAGTTAAGAAAACTTATTTTCTATAGCCACAAAAATCAACTAGATAGATACTTGTAATAGTCACATGTATTATTGGAATTTGTATTTGTATTATTCTTGTCATCAAACTTTAAACATTTGTTGAAAACAAACCAAAACTTCGATTGAGGATGAAATTTATTTCATCAACTTTATATTGATTAAATAAATAAATCTAATTCTTTTCATTATGAAAAAATTTCAAAATTATATTTTTGATCATTTTTTATACACATTAAGAAAAAATTTCAAAATTATATTTTTGACTATTTTTATACACCGTGATAATTATTGGCATAAAAATCACAAATTACCTACCTCTATTGTAGTTTTCTCCAAAATTTTCACTAAGAAAAACCTCAAAATCTTCACAATTGAATTTATGTCTACTGTATTTAACAGTCTAGCTGAGAATCTCATTTGAGGAGGTTTTGTTTAGAGCTTTTAGTACGTAGACAGTGACATCAACAACATGATTTGACTTATCTCTTATTGAAGATTTGTATTTATTCGTTTATAAGCATTTCAAATTTATCTGATATTGTTTCTATTTCTAATCAATGAATTATCAATGATTTACCTTAAAAATATAAATATAAATATAAATAAAAATATAACATTGGTGAACCCATCAAACTAAACTCACTATTTCTAGTCAAATTTTTTCTTCTGTTTGAGGGCATTAGTGGGGAAACATGGGGTACAACTGCAGGGTTTTTCAGAGTGTTTAGCAGTACCGACAAGACAAAATGAGGTTTTTGTTTTATGGATTGATTTTTTAAGATTTTATTAATCTTTTAGGTAGATTAAACTCTAATGGGTTCTTGTTTTATAAATGGTCTTAAAAAAATAAAAAATAAAAATGAAAAATGAAAAAAAAAAAAAAGGGGGTAGAGAGTAGGGTAAAGCAACTAAAGAAGAGGTCTTTCTCATACACAGATCCCTATGGAATGCTTGAAGGATGCCCAGCATTTCTTGCTGGAACTCATTCTTTTTGTTTAGTTTAAAGGAGCTTGCTTTGTTCTCTTTAGAAATCTTTTCAGAGAGAGATATATAAAAGCATAGATTCAGTTGCAGGAATTTGGATTTGTTTTTTAGATGAGTGGTTAGATTTGGTCCAATTTCTTCTGCTACTAAAAACAAAACAAAAACCAACCCCAGTTTCAAAAATCCATCCCAAAAAAATATTTGGTATAATTAGTTTATAGTTGTTGCTTCCCAATGATTGAGTAACATTCTTGAGGAGAAAAAAAAAAAAAAAAAACTTGCCTAGTATCTCAACATTTGAAGATGAAGTCCATGAACAATGATGATAATAACAACAATAGTAATAATAACTGGTTGGGTTTCTCTCTCTCCCCTAATATGAAAATGGAGGTCCCCTCTTCTTCTACTTCTTCCTTTTCCTCTACTTCTTCTGCTGCTGTTTCCTCTTCAATCCCATCTGGGTATTTCCACTCTTCACCACACATTAACTATGGAATCTACTATGGAGTTGAAGGGGAAAATAATGGGGGATTCTACTCTCCTCTATCTGTAATGCCTCTCAAGTCTGATGGGTCTCTTTGTATTATGGAAGCTCTTAGCAGGTCTCAATCTCAAGGTTTGCTCTTTTTTTCCATATGGATTTCTTGTTTTGAGCTTAAAAATTGGATCTTTATAGTTATTGGACTCTTGTGTGTATATATATAAACTTATTTGTGTTGTGAAGCAATGGTGACGAGTTCAACACCAAAACTGGAAGATTTCTTTGGGAGTGGAACAATGGGGACCCATCACTACGAAAGCAATGACAGAGAAGTAATGGCTCTAAGCTTAGATAGTAGTAGTTTCATGTTCTACCACCAAAACCCAGATGAACAAAACGAGCCCAACAACCAAAACTTGCTCAACAACCAACTACAACAACAAAGCTCAAGGCAGCAAGAACATCCACATCAGATTCAAACCCAAAACCAGTTTTCTTATTACCCATCAGATTGTAATCTTCAGCTTCCAACAATGGCGGATGATGGAATTCCTGAAATGAAGAACTGGGTTTCTAGGAACAACAACTATTCTGCCCACCAGGCGTTTGAGAGAAAGATGGTTGCTTGCATGCCTGAAAATGGAGGTGAAGCTGCTTCTGTTGGAGGAATGGCTTATGGGGATTTGCAATCTTTGAGCTTGTCTATGAGCCCTGGCTCCCAGTCTAGTTGTGTCACAGTTTCACAGCAAATATCTCCTTCTGTGACCGATTGTGTGGCTTTGGAGACCAAGAAAAGAGGGCCAGAAAAGGTGGATCAAAAGCAAATTGTTCATAGGAAGTCCTTAGATACATTTGGGCAGAGAACTTCTCAATACAGAGGTGTCACAAGGTTTGTTCCTTCACATATCTCCACAAAGTTCCCCTTTTTTTTTTTTTCATTTTATTTTGTTTAATATTTTATATATATATTTTTTGTTTAATCAGGCATAGATGGACTGGTAGATATGAAGCTCATTTGTGGGATAATAGTTGCAAGAAAGAAGGCCAAAGCAGGAAAGGAAGACAAGGTTAGTGATTTTGAACCACTCTTTGTTTTTTTTGTTTCTGTTTTTGGTACACAAACTGATCTTTCATTCTGTTTCTTCTTTCTTGCCTGGGATGTTATTCCAATCATATGGTGGCTCAGTTTATCTGGGTAAGTTTTTCTTCTAAGTAATGATTAGTCATTTTAAGATGTTATCTTCCATAATGGGTCATAAAAATCATTCCTTTTTCTCGTAACAGGAGGTTATGATAAGGAAGAAAATGCAGCTAGAGCTTATGATTTAGCAGCTCTCAAGTACTGGGGACCCTCTACTCATATCAATTTCTCTGTAAGAATTTGACGGTCTTTTTTCATTTTTTTTGTCTGGAAAGAGGGTCTTAGCTAT
>WUAT03000001.1:1943834-1956583 GCA_010015005.3 Ulmus americana
GGTATTTTTCCAACAAAAAAAAAATGTCAAAAACTTCTCTATTTGATAACAAAGGGAGATTTACATGACACTAACCTAACGTGGTCATTGGGCCTGCCACTTTTGTAAGTAATGTAGTAAAATAATATTTTTATACCAAAAATAATCTTAATCTAAATTCAAACAATATTTTGTATAACATAAGCCCCATAATATTAAAACTTAATCACATTTTGTTCAAACTAAATTAATATATTTTGAGAAATAAATTTATACATTTACAATAAATGTTTTTTATAAGTCAATGACTAACTTAGGTGACAAAACACAATGACCACCCTTGAGAAGTGCCACTGGGCCTAATTTCCTCCGAAACAAAAAGAACAAGCTCATTTATTAGGCCTAATATTTCCAGTAGACCCAATAGTGGGATTTTTCCGTTGGCCATAATCCACAAGCAAGGGCAAAAACATTTCCACACTTCTCACTTTCTACCTTTCAATTTCATTTTCGTCTGTTGCTGAACTAATAGCTGTTTCCTTAAACTTTGAGTGTTTAACCAAAAACCATTGTTGTTATAAGAGTAACACGTCTATTTATTTATTTATATCGGTCGAAGTTAAACTTTTTATTAATAAAGATTATTCATATAATATAAATATATATATTTTTTCCTCTCTGTTGAACTATTAATTATCTAAATGCGATTTATATTGTTCCATCCACGACTAGAATATAAGATAAACGAATTATTTTTTTGGGTTAATAATCCCTACGGCCATTGAAAGGTATCATAAGTCCCAAAATGACCATCAATTTTGAAATTCGTAATAAAAATGTGATTTCATATAAAATTGGTTACTACTTTAGCCACTTTTATTATTTTTTGCCCCAAAATAGCCATTGCTCTCAAAGTTTGTGACATGTTCGTTGCCCGTGGTCACAAAAACTGAGAAGTACTATCTTCAGGTAGTTTTTATGATTTGTGTATAGATAACTCATCTATTAATTCAAAAGAAAAACAATTTGAAAAATGATAGAGAAATTATTTTTTAAATTATTGTGATATCTAATTGAATAAATTCATCAATAAATTAATCCAAAAAAAAATATAGTTTTTACCACTTTTACAAAACTCATAAAACTAAAAAAATTGAGATTCAAATCTCATAATAATCCCAAAAAAAATCAAAATCCAAACTTTATAAAGAAAAAAAATCAGAATAATCCAAGAGAAATCAAAACTTAAAATCCAAAACTCAAAGAAAAGAATAAAAATGATCAACAATCACTACTTGCGAAGACCACGAGCAACTACCATGTCACAAAATTCAAGATCGATGGCTATTTTGAGATTAAAAATAATAAAAATGACTATTGTAGTAACTAATTTTATATGAAATCATCTTTTTGTCATGAATTTCAAGATTAATGGTCATTTTAAGACGGCCAATACCTTTCGATGCTGTAGGGGTAATTAACCCTTTTTTTCTTTTTTTAATGGGTGAAATTTAAATTTTTTTTTTTATTAAATATCTAATATAGACTGACATTAGTTGATTTGTTTCCATAAGGATTGATGGCGTATTAGTTCTTATTGACTGTGTAGTATTGTGAGTTGTTTCTGAAGGTGAGGACCTCATTTTCTCATTCCAGATTAAATAAAGTTCTCAATTCCAATTTCCTCTATAAATTTCTGGGCTTTTTTTTTTTTTTTTTTTTGGGTTAGTCTGGTATATGTTTTTGATATTTATGGTTAAACATGCTGAGTTTCTCATTTTCGAGCATATACATCAACATAGCCTCGGCTTTTCATTTTGATCACCAAAAGGAATCTCTTATCATCACTTACAAATCTTTACATGTTGGCCTTGACATGGTGAATTGTCATTTATGATGAAACAATACCATATTTTATTCGGCAGGTTATGGCTTAAAAGTCGCTAGTATGGATTTACTAGTTTATTCAACCTAGGACCATGGGGAAGTTTTGATCTACGGTAGTGTAAACTGGACAGAGGAATGGGATTTCGTGATCTACGGTTGTTCAACGAGGCCATCTTGGCTAAGCAAGCATGGAGAATCCACACTTGCCCCTCGTCTCAAGCAGCTCGTGTGCTCCAAGGATTCTATTTCCCGCGATCCTCATTCTTGCAGGTTAAGGTGAATTCCTCTGCTTCTTATGGGGGCGAGAACTGTATATGCAAGGAACCAAGTGTAAAATTGGTAACAATGAAGACACTTTTATATACCACAACTCCGACAGGGGCTTGGGACTCTTCTCTCATCCGGAAATCCTTCCACCCGGATGAAGTAGAGGCAATTCTTAGTCTTCCTCTCCCTAGACGTCGTACGATAAGAAAGGCATTTATACCGTCCACCGTGGCTACTGGGTTGCTTCAAGGAGTAAGGGAATAGCTTCCTCTTCTAGCTCCTCTCACACAACCTGTGGAAACGGTTTTGGCAATTGCAAATACCATCTAAGATCAGGATCTTTCTGTGGAAAGCAAATCACGAGTGATCCCCACGCTAGTTAATCTAGCATCACATGGAGTCTCAACACAAAAATGATGTTTGTTTTGTGATGAGGCCAACGATACATCTACTCAAGCGCTTTGGGGGTGCAAGGTGCTGAATTCTCTTTAGGTAATGTGTCAATCTCTGGTCCAACTTAAATTACCGCATCCTTGCCGCATGAAAGAACTTCTCCTCTCTGCCAGTGACTATCTTAAAATAGAAGAACTTGAGTTTTCGTGCGTCTTGCTATGGAGAATATGGTTCAGACGTAACAAATGGATCCCCGACAAAATTTGGTTAGACAATAACTCATGTGTAACGTGTGTGCAAGACAACATTTAGAAGATTTTAAGCAAGCCAATCACCGTAAAGGGAAATCACCAAAAAGAATGGAGGCTAGACCGTGGAAAGGTGGGAATGGTGAAAGTCAATGCAGATGCCGCTCAGTGTAGTCGCCGTAAGAAATTTGGCTTGGGTATAGTTATTTGTAATGCTTATGGTAAGGGGATGAGCTTAGTAGCGATGCCGGTTTCATCGACTGTTTCAGTGGCTATCGCTGAAGGGTGATCAGAGCATTAAATCAAAAACTCTCTTACTACTTTTGAGTTGGGTTATGTTTTTTGAAGTATTATTTAACTATGTAATAGTTTTCACATGTATAACTTTTCTTTTACTCCCCGCACCGGTAATCAAACTGCTGATGTTCAACATTTGTCTTATTCTTGATGAGAAATCCATTATTATTCGAGGAAAAAAAAACAAAATCATGTCATTATCTTCAGGCTAATGTAAAATTCTAATACGACCCCCCACACAAAGGGTTAAATCGATATTGGAGACCCAATTGCTCTGTTACCATAATAAAAATCAATAAAACTGACCTCGATTATCTCCAGCCAACGTGAGATTCTTTTGAAAGTGATTGACGATAAATAAAAGAATAGACAGACTGACTTGGTTTTCTTGAGTATTTTGCATCTGCTTTCTGTTGATTCAAAATAATATAGAAGTTTGATGATTAGCTTATTATTAAAGCATGTTTGTTTTGTGAAAATCTCTTAGTTACAAAAGCAACAAAACACAGCATATATTACAACTAGACAGTATGATGGAAGTAAACCCCTGTTATTCTATCAACGTCATCATCATAATCCAGGGTTCCAAAGGACCATGTATTTGCAAAATTAGGTAATAGTTCTCCAAAAAAAACCTATAGCTATAGGATGGAAAAACAAAACCTGCATGAAATCGCATAGGTTGTACATCTGCTAAGGCAGCTCCACAACAAAGGTCTATCATCATCAGCTCACGCATAAATCAAGTCCTCAATTCTTCAGTGTTGTGACCATTGAATATCCTTAATGTTGATCCCTTCCTTCACCATCTCATAAAGAGGGCTCATTTCCCTCAATTTCTCCACTCGCTGCACCGTGAGCTCAACTGCTCGATCAATCTCCTCCTCCGTTGTGAACCTTCCAATTCCAAATCTGATGGAAGTGTGAGCCATGTCTTCATCAACTCCCAACGCCCTCAACACATAAGAAGGCTCCAAACTCGCACTGGTGCAAGCACTCCCACTCGAAACAGCCACCTCCTTCAACCCCATCAGCAAGCTCTCACCTTCAACATAAGCAAATGACAAATTCAAATTCCCGGCATACCTTCTATCCATACTCCCATTCACCACCACCCCATCAAGTTTCGCATTAATCCCGTTAAGCATTCGATCCTGCAACGCCGAAATTCTCTTCGAATCGTACTCCATTTCCTTCTTCGCAAGCTCACAGGCAGCTCCCATTCCCACAACCAGAGGGGTAGGCACAGTGCCACTCCTGATTCCCCTCTCCTGCCCACCACCGTTCATCTGGGGCTCAACCCGAATCCTCGGCCGCCGCCTCATGTACAAAGCTCCGACGCCCTTCGGCCCATAAATCTTATGCCCACTAAGAGACATCAAGCTCACATTCCACTTCTCCACATCCACCGGAATCTTCCCCAATGCCTGCGCCGCATCGGTATGAAACGGAATTTTGAATTCCTTGCAAATTTGCCCAATTTCCTCCATGGGCTGAATCACTCCGATCTCATTATTCACCGCCATGACCGAAACAAGCCCGGTATCGGGACGAATCGCCGCCCTCAGCTTCTCCAAATCGATAAGCCCATCGGAGCCAACCGGAAGATAAGTAACCTCGAAACCTTCTTGCTGGAGATGGCGACACGAATCAAGAACACACTTGTGCTCCGTCTGGGTAGTGATCACATGCCGCTTCTTATCCTTGTAGAAATGCATAACTCCCTTAACGGAGATATTGTTCGATTCGGTAGCTCCGGAGGTGAAAACGATTTCCTTCGGCGAAGCTCCGATAAGATCAGCCACCTGAGCACGAGCGGTCTCCACGGCCTGGTCCGATTCCCATCCGTACACATGGGTCCGAGAGTGAGGGTTTCCGAATCGAGACAAATAGAACGGCAGCATCGCGTCGAGAACCCTAGGATCCACCGGCGACGTCGCCTGCATATCCAGGTAAAGCGGACGACCGGTGATTCTCACCCCTTTCATGACAATCTCGTTTGGGTCCTCATAGGGTTCCGGCGCGGACACCGGAGAAGCAACGGCCTCGGCGGTGGCGGTGGAAATGGAGCGTAAATTGGAGAAGACGGAGGTCCTTCTAGCAAAAGCATGCCGGAGATTGGAAGCGATTAGCTTCGACGCCATTTGGGGATTTAGGGTTTAACAATTCTAGACTCAAAGTTTGTTCCTTTGCTTGATTATACCGCAAAGGAAACGAGAATATAGAGACAAGGAACGAGTCACGACCGAGTTAGGGATTGACAGCGAGTCACCGACTTAACAAGAACCGCACACGTGTCAGATCTCAAGCCATAGAGTTGTAGATGGGTCTCCTACCATTTACCTAGACGACGTCGTTTCGTGTAAATAATGGGTTGAACACGTTTTAAAGTATTAGAAACTGTCCACTTTCTTTAAATAGATCACATCCCTAGGAAGAGGCACAATAATAAATTGCTGACACTTCGCTCCCCTGTCTCTCTCTCTCACTATCCCTCTAGTTCCGGTGTAGTTATAATTTGTCTTCAGATCCAAACAAAGTTTCAGTAAGCATTTGGAAAAACCCATCTTTTCAAATCGACCAATTTCAAATTTTTTGGTGCCATTATCATTCTTTCCGTTCTTGAACAACCGACAGTTGGAAAGTTGAGACTTTTATCAGATTTCTCAGGGGTCAATAGCTTTTCCAGGTACATTTTATTTCTTGCATTGATATATATATATATATATTTTCCTTCCTCAGCTGTCAATTGGGTTGTGTCCTAAAGTAGGTGCGAACTTTGATTTTTCTGTGATTTTGATTTGGGCAAGTGTTTGGATCTGTATATTGAGTTGAATCTTTAGTTTCTTCTTTGTTTTCTGTTCTTTTTGTTTTATGTGTTCATTGACTGATTCAAATTTAGTGGCCTTAGAACTTGATAAGAATTGTGATCAAGATGTATTGTTCATATATATATTTGATGTTTATCTAATCTGAGAAATGATTGAAAAAGGAGAATTGGATTGGGATTTCTTGAGTAAATTGATTGTTCTGCATATTGTTTCTTGTTGGTTCTTCTTGTAATCTAGCATCTGGTGCAGTAGTAAGTAGACTTTGGTAAATTCCATAATGTCTAGTTAAACAAGGTGGAATTTAGATAATTAGGTAGTTTTAGTTGCAGATCTTTCCTCTTTCTAGTTTTTGTTAGCATTGATTTAGTTTCTCTGTGTTTGAATCCGATTTGAGCCCTTGATTTATAGAAGTTGATTGAGTGCAGGTGTTTAAAGGAGACTGACTTATAGCCTGCGAAAAGTTCATCATGTTTAGGCATTCGCCTCGGCGGAACGGGAGAGGCAAAGGTTTCAAGGTGAAGCATGCTGTACAGCTTTGCCTTCTGTTGGGTGTTTGCGTTTGGCTTGGTTACCAGTTGAAGCAGTCCAACAGCAAGAGAGCGCAATTCAGCGAAAGCACGAAGCTCGGGAATGATATCCAGAAGCTTGGGAGAAAGGATCTCAACCCTCAAGTGGATGAACCTGTTGTTAAAGATGTAAGACACAAGGAAGTGGAAGAAGAACAAAATGATCAAATTAGAATCGAAGAGGTGACTGAGCATCATGATGACTCCATAGATGTACAGAATGAGAGTGAAGAGAACAAGGACATCGGTAATGAAGAGACTAATGGACAGGAGGAAGGTGAAGACAACAAAGAGATTGGGGAGACCAAAGAGAAGGAGAACGAAGAGAGTACCGAGGAAAGAAGTGAAGAGAAAGAAAATGTAGAGGTTCAGAAAGAGGATAATAAAGAAGATGGGCAAGAGAGCAATGAGATGGAGAGTAAAGACAAGGAGACAGAAGAGAACAAAGAGAAGATTGAGGAAACGACTTCGTCTGATGATCAGTCTCAAGATGGAGGTGATGGGAATAATGAGGAAGCAAGAGAAGAACAGTATAAGGGGGACGATGCTTCCAGTGCTGTTGCTCATGAAGCTCAAAATGTAACAACTGAAAATGAGCAGCGTGGTCCCGAGGATTCTAATGAGGTAAAGCAGTTCGAAAACACAGAGAAGAATGATTCTGAGCAGGAGACTAACACAAATAGTTCTGAAGGAAGTGATGTCAACCAAAATGATTCGGCTTCAAATGTCACTGAAACTGTTGAAGAACCTGAGAAGACTCTGAGCAATGAGGGTGGCAATGAGATTAGTCAACCAGACACCAAAAGTGGATCCTTTGCTGATTCCACAGTAGTTTCATATGAGAAGCGTCAAGTGGAAGAGAATCTTGGTTCCTCACCCCAGAATGAGACAGAAACTTCGCAAAATTCAGGTGAGACAGCAGGGAACACAGACTCTAAGGGAGATGACTCTGCCCAGCAAACTGAAAATTCTGAGTCGTCTACTAACAATGAGAAACAAGATTCCGGGGAAACAAACACCCCAACAACCGAGACTGGAAATGGAGCTAATGGAGAATTCACAGATACTTCTGGAACTTCTCAATCAGTTGTGCTAAACAAGGAGACTGCGGACTCCAATACCGAGAAAGAGCAGTCAGCCAAAACTGAAAATGGTGATGCTGTTCAGAACCAACACTCCAACATAAACTCTGGAGTTGAGGGGACACAAGAAACTACTCTATCAGTGAAAACGGATGACGATAATGGTGGCTGGAAGGAACAAGTTGACTCATCCCAGCAAGGTAATGATGCATCCTCAAACAACAATGCGGATGGAGGCCAGAATGAGAACGAAAATTCTGTTCAGCACAGTGCAAATGAAAATTCAAATACAGACCAAAAGGAACAAGCCGATACTTCTACCGGTTCCCAGAACAAAGAGGAATCCTCAAACACAATCACAACTACTGAATCCAGCCAGAATGAGAACCAGAACGGTAATCAAAACAACTCTAATGGCAATGAAGGTGCAGCCATCGAAGGATCTAAAAGCCAGGACAATGAATCGTCCTCAAACTCAAATGACAATGGCAACCAAGTCCAGAATGAGAATGGTACCCAAAGCAACACAAATGGCAATGAAGGTGCAGGGGGTGAAGACGGCTCTAATGCTCGGAAGGAGAATGAAACTCCCTCAAACACAAATGAAAATGAGAATGGTAACCAGAACAACTCAAATGGCAATGAAGGTGCGGGTGGTGGAGACGGTGCTAATGCTCAGAAGGAGAATGAAAGACCCTCAAACGCAAATGAGACTGGTAATCAAAACAACTCAAATGGCAACGAAGGTGCAGGCCAGGAAGGATCTAATGCCCAGGTGAATGAAGCATCCAGAAACGCAAACGAAAACAGCAGCACAGGCCAGAATGATGCTGGGAATTCTTCAATTTCTCTACAAGAACGCAACACTGAAGGCAACAACAAAGAAAATAAAGCTGCAGAATGACTTCTTAAGTAAGTTGGTTTGAGTTTCTCATCGATCTTTTCATTCATTTTTTTGTTTCGCCCGTCCGAGATATTAGGTAAATCTGTCTTTTTTCTTGTGTCCTAAGTTGCTACGAGCTGTCTCTAAACATAAGAATTATGTACTATGGAGGGACATGAAAGATTGTAAGATTAAGTTCTTCATTATATTTCCATCAAATTTCCAACTTCTCATGTTCATGTAGTTTGTTAGTGATACAAAGTATGCCAAGACCTTCTTTTTCTTTGCTGTATTGTGAGAACAGAATAGAACACGAAAATCCTGCGGTAATGTAAATGTTGCTTCCTGTTGGAGAAGAATTATACTGAAGATAACACCTTTAATCAATGAAAAATGATAGATCTTGGGGGTGTTTCTTTGAACTTTGAAGGGGCCATTTAGTGTGCAGTGGAAGAGAAATGGACACGAGAGAGAGGTAGACTATGTGCCAAACCCACAAATAGACCCTGAAAACTGCAGCCAAGCTCGTTTGACATTAACAGGAATATGAATAGGAGTATAGGACCTCCCATTTCCAATCTTACTTGTTGGTCAAGGGGGACAAATAAGACGTTGTTGGCACATTACTGTGGAAAAGGACATCGAACCTCCTTTTCTTGTTGAGAAACTCAAGATTGTAGGGGGTAACGCCAAAGTTTATTACAAGTTAGTTAGGTATAGATTTTTTTTTTTTTTTTTTTTTAAATGTCCCCTCTTCAAAATCACCCTTCAAAAAATAATTAAAATTCGAAAAACAGAAACAGTTGGAAATTTTTTTTTTTTGGGTAAACCTTGGACTTAGATGTATATAAATGCTGATAAGCAATTCTCTGTAAATTTTACCCGGCAAGGGAAGCTAAGAAATAAGAACAAATAACCTAAAAAGATTCTTCCAAAAGTTATAATTTTTTATTTTTCAACAAGCGTAGTAGGTTATCATCACAAGCTTAATAGTATTGCAGGCATCCAAACTATTCTTCATCCCTTTCACAGGATCCATTTGACAACTAAAATCCTCGACTCAAGAGTCAGGGTCACGAGTTACCAATTTAAAGCATAAGATAGAAAATCAATTAGCTAAAAAGACAGCAATCCAACAGTTCATCTTATTGATCCGTGAACCTTTATGCTCAAAGAAATAACAAAAAAAGACAATCAAATTCCCTTCTTTAAGGCTATTGTTCAGAATCACAGGATTGAAAACAAGCATTAAAATCCAACGAAATTTCCGTGATAGTCAACAAATATGTCCAACAAGAGAAAATTGTGAACAAAGAGTATCGGCAGGGTATCTTCGAAATGTGCCAAAAACTAATCTAGTGATGCTTCTTGCTCTCGAAGAGACCATCAGGACCTGCATAAAACCGGAAAAGGCAAAAGATTAGATCTAGAAAAGCAGACAAATTGAACTTAATGGAAAATCTTCAAAAACAGTAGAAAGAAAACAAAATTATCTGAATTTCCTTAAACATGTAGGGGGAATCGTTGCCTTCATATACCAGTTTAACTACATGTAGAAGCCCTTGTTCCATTGCCAAATCACACAAGACATCATAAACAAGCTTCAGCCTAATACACTAAAACAATAAATACCAACCCTGGCAATTTTCAGACCAAAATGTTACTTCTCTAGTTTTTTTTGTTTTTTTATTTTTATCTCACAAAATCCGGATAGTGCACATACTTTACTAAAGACAAGCTGCAACACCTGTGCCATGAGTAATTGACAGCTGCTAACCTCATCAGCTCACCTTGATCCAACAAAATATACTAACCTAGATCATAGATTCAGGGCCCTATTGAAATTATAGAAGTTCATAAACAAACATACGAGGTTCTGCATCCTACCCAAACAGGGGAAATAATATTTAAACTACTACACTAAGCCATAACATAGTTTCTTACAAACTTAACCCCATCAATTTCTAATAACATAATCCTAGCAACATAATCAACATGGATGAGATAAGCCTCTATCAGGGAAGAATGATAAGTAACTTAGTGAGACATTGCAATTCAACAATTAACCAATAAAACATAACCCTACAGTTGAAATATTAAGGCATAAACTAAAGTTTAAGAACCTCATTAATAATTAATTAAATTGATCAATGTGCGTGCCTCTGCTTGCATTTAAACATTGTGTGTAAATAATAAATTCAGGGGCTACAATAATAAACAAAATTATACCCCATGGGAACTCCTTGTTGCGGATGCGAAGGTATGGGTATGGCTGCATACAAAGAAATAGATAAATAAACCACTATTAGATACAAAATGAAATGACTTTAAAAGTAAAATCAAAGAGCTAAAGAAGAAAGCTCACAGGAGGCTCTTCTGCATGGGCATGACCCTTTGAAAGATGATAAAATGCTAAGAGAGTGCATGAAACAATGCCTGCATATGTTATCTTTTCCCACTTCGCCGTTTCATCTGCGACACATTAGGATTAAAGAAAGGGCGAAATCAATCAAAGAAAAATGGTAACCAAAAAAAAAAAAACACTTTACAATACTGCATGAATAGTGTTCAGACAATTACATAATCGATAGAAATAGATTAAAAAGAAATTGAATTCTGGAATCCCATTTTATAATCCTAATTGGTTATAGTGATGAAAACAACTAAACATTCCAAAGCATACCAACTAATGCATGCAGTGATTGGTACCTAAAATTAGGTTTTCGTGACGAATTAAAACCCAAATCTCCTAATAATCGATTAAAGGTACTGATTTTATCTATTACACTTCAGATAGCCAATCCCAGCATCCAAACAGTGTCTATTAGATTTCAAACAAATCTTAAGTCATTTCCCTTCCAAAATCCCCTCGGCACTATAAACAAATCTGATAAATAAGCCAAATATAGAGAAGAAAACAAAGAACCCTAACACATATAACTGGAAATGAATTTAAATCGCAAATCACAGAAATTAGCAAAATAAAATCGGATTCGAGAAAAATCTAAATAAGATGTATCGCGTCAATTTATAACAGAGAGAGAGAAAGAGAGATAGATTACAAGCATCGTCGTGATGAGCCGAGGAAGAAAATTTGCGCTTAGCAGGAGCAGGAGCAGGAGCTCGAGAACCGCCGCGCATGGCGGTTCGGAGCACAGCCGATCGAACCATCGACATCGCCATATCGTTGTACCGTTTTTCTTCTTTTTGACTCGCTCTTCTCTTCTCTGTCGTCGACCACAGAGAGCAACCCCTTTTTTCATCGTATCTAACAGGTACTGTAGACACGTGTGGCACGTGCGACGAAAGACAATCCAGCCCAGGCCCATTATGCTTTGGTTTTTTTTTTTTAAATAGGAATTTCCACCTTTTAAAAAGCCTAATCTGTTTACAATATTTCTGGACCAATTTTTACATAGATACACCCATGAAAGCCTACAACTCCTTTTCTTTTTTTTCTTTTTTAATACTAAAAGCCCACAACTGTTTTTTTCATACCCAAATAAGCTCACAACTTTTTTAGCATGCAATCCCAAACCTTATCTGGCAGGAATGCCCCTAAAATGAGGCATTAAAACATTTATACCCCTGTTTTAAATTCATTACAAATGTGCAACATTTTTACCTATTTATCCCTCCACAAAATGACAAATTACAAAGAAACTAATATAGATGACATAAACATAAATGGGTAAAAAAGTATTGTCTTAAAAAAAAAAAAAAGGGTACAAATAGAATGATTTTAAAAAGGATGTGCAAATGTAATGGATTAAGAAAAATGAGGTATAGGTAGGGCGGAGCCAAAGAGGCCACATGCCCCCAGTGAAATTATGGATTCAACAAAAAAATTTACACATAATACTTATAAAATTTATTATTTTACTTTTAATTAAAATAATAAATTTATTCAATTAGTTAAAAATGCTCCCACTCACTTTTTGTTTTTGTTTTTATTGAACTATGTAACTTTTTGTTTATGATTTTATAGAACCAACAAGAAGAGCTCTCCTGTAGGCTGCAGCCTGCAAGGCCCGACTTTTCATCTTTACAAAGCAATCAACCAGTGACGACCCGGGTTCTTAACAACTTATTTAACTCACTTAAAATCTAAACATGCATAAAAGATCACTTCATACTTTTGGGACACTCGAAACCCTAACTGCTTTGAAAACCGAATAATCCACAGATTTGAAATGCAAATTCATACCTGGTATAGTTCATCGAAATGGTGTACCTGCTTAAAACACATTTTCCTTAATGGAAATCAGATTTTAGAAAACGTTTGCTGGTAAATCATAGTTTACCAGACTAATAGT
>WUAT03000001.1:1982101-1994337 GCA_010015005.3 Ulmus americana
ACAGTGTGTCTTATTTTGCAGAAAGACGTCTACTTACGTCATTTTCCGACATCAGAAACATTTATTATCAGTACAATCCGGTAACTGAAGATTGATATAGTTTTTAGCATCAACACTTTATAATTTGTCAGAGAGATAAAATAGGTAAAAAAAAAAAAAAAAGTGGCACATTTGTAATGGATGCAAAACAAGGGTATAAATGTTTTGATGCCTAATTTTAGGGGCATTCCTGTAGTTCCCCTCTTTTTTTTGACAGGAGTAGAAGTATATTGGTAAGAACACAAGGCCTGACGACTTTTAACTAGGAAATTTATTGAGTTGTGTTGGGTTGGGCTGCCAAAGTGAGATGTACTAATTAGATAAAGGTTTTAGAAGCCCATGAGCCCTTCTATGAAAAACATTTACGTGGACTTTGGTTAAAGTGAAACCATTTAGGGGGAACTACTGGAATGCCCCTAAAATGAAGCATTAAAACAATTATACTCCTATTTTAAATCTATTACAAATGTGCAATTTTTTTTACCTATTTTATCCCTCCACTAAATGAAAAATTATAAAGAAACTGAAATACATGATCTAAACATAAAGGGATAAAAAAGTATTTTACAAAAAAATATATATATACAGATGGAATGATTTTAAAACAGATGTGCAAATGTAATGGATTAGGAAAAGGGGGGGTATAGGATGTAATTTCCTCAACTATTTACACAAACCTCTCCTTAATTGAAATGATTACAAATACTTCCTTGGTAAACTTGTCTGAAATTTTACATAGTTTACACAAATCTCTTTACCACAAAGATTGCTGAAGTTGACTTTGACTTGTTTGAACGTAGAAATTTTTCTCCCTAAATCTAAAACACTCCAAGTTCAACTCATGGGATTAAAGAGATAGGAGAGGGAAAGGTTCGCACAAAGTTGGAAATTTGAACTGAAATTTAAATTTGTGAACCAATAAATATATGACTAAATAATCGACTTATATGAACCATTTTACAAACAACTTTGACCCAAATTTATCTTCTTCTTCATCATCACCATGACACTTTTTTAACAAGACAACAACATTTTGATCACACTACAACATAAACCCAACAAACTTTTATTTTAGTGCTTAAACAACTCCTAGTTCCTGTCATAAAACAGGTAAGATCTTGATTCTGTTCTTGCCAATTTTAGTAATTTGGACCAGCAGCAAGAATCTCCTCAGTGAGCTTGTTGTCCTTGCCAATCTTGTAATTGGTGAAAGTTTCGAAATTCTTCTTGAAGAGGCCAGCCAGCTTCAACAGAGTGTCCTTATAAGCCTTCTTGTCTGACCACTGAAACACAAACCTCAGAAGGTATTAGAATATCAAAAATCCGAAAACTACAAGGCCAATTAAGAAAACAGAAACAAGTGAGCAACTCACAGTGTTCACAGGGTTCAGGATTTCAGAGGGGACTCCATCCACCTCGGTGGGAATCTCAAGCCCGAACACTTCAGTTTTCTTGTAATTCGCCTTCAAGAGGCTGCCAGAGTGTATGGCATCGATGATTTTCCTCGTGTAGGGGAGCTTGATGCGATTTCCTGAACCATATCTGCAAGGGAGACAGGAAAAAAAAAATAGTTCAGTTTTAGTATCACAATGTACCAAGCTTTGCAAAATCTAACAAATGTTCAATTTTATGTACCTTCCACCGGACCAGCCAGTGTTGACGAGCCAACCAGTCGCGCCATGCTTCTGCATCTTCTCGGCCAGCATGGCAGCATACTTGGTAGGATGCATCATTATAAAGGCTGCACCAAAGCAAGCAGAGAATGTAGCCTGTGGCTCCTTCACACCCTCTTCAGTTCCAGCAACCTGAATTTTCATTTAGCGCGAACATTGTTTTAAGACGTTGTGCGAAGCAATCTCCACTCTTTTAAGTGAAAATTTTGAAACAAAGAGATGTTATACCAGAGCAGTGTAGCCACTGATGAAATGGTACATGGTTTGTGCCAGATTAAGCTTGCTCACTGGTGGTAGCACACCAAAAGCATCACAGGCTAAGAGTATCACATTCTTTGGGTGAGGACCAACGCAGGGGATCTTCGCATTGGGAATGTATTCGATGGGGTAGGCCGCACGAGTATTCTCTGCAACCACAAGCAACAAGAGTCATTGTTAAATTTGTCTGGTTTAGTTGAAGATAATTATCGTTAATTATTGTTTAACATGACTTAACTTGAGCTGTACGTTATTCAAATTGTGGGGAATAAACAATTAAATTAATTTAAGAAGTCATAAGCAGATACCCTTCTTTGTGAACTTCCAATTAAACAAGTTACAATTAAAAATTCAAGTCAATCGTTGAATAGATTGATATGATTAAGCCGTACAAGTTATGAATGGTGTTTGTCCTTTTGATCTGAAATCATGTTGTAATTAACTATTCAAGTAAAGGGGTGATTAAGCAACAAAATAGTTTATTTAGCTCATTTTCGATGACTAAGACCAAGTCAAAACTTATCTAATACTTCGTCAATTTCAAGTGAGAAACTGATAATCCTATTTTATCAAAGTCTAAAGAGTGACAAACTATACCTGTGACAGATTTGTCAGTGTAATCCACCTCTCTAGTGTGCTCATCAAACACCACATTTTCAACCACTGCAAGAACACAACCAAATAGATTATTTGCATATAACAAATCAAATTGGTTTACCATTCTTCCTATTTCATGACAGGTAAAACAAGATCATAGATTCTTACCAGTTCCGAATTTGATGGCGTTCCAAATATCAGGCTCTTTCTCCCCCGATAAATCAATGCACTTGGCATAACAACCACCTTCAATATTGGACACACCATTGTCACTCCAACAATGTTCATCATCTCCAATCAAGAGCCTATTATGATCCGTGGAGAGAGTAGTCTTCCCGGTACCTAAAACCAAACAAAACAGAAGCAAACACAAACAAAACTCATCAAAACACAATCATAACAAGACAAAACAAAGAGCATAAGACCATCACAACATTCACATATGGCCAAGGACGGCGAGAGAGAGAGAGATAGATAGACACATATCATTTCCATCTGGCTGGTGACCGCGAACCATTGATACTATACCTGACAATCCAAAGAAGAGGGCTACATCTCCATCTTTTCCCATATTGCAGCCAGAATGGAGGGAGAGGATTTGACGCTTAGGCATGAGATAATGCATAACACTGAAAAGACCCTTCTTCATTTCCCCGGCGTATTGAGTGCCGAGGATGACCATTTCCCTCCTAGCAAGATTAAGGTCTATGCTAGTAGAGGATGTCATGTAATGCGTGTAACGATTACAAGGGAACTGTCCGGCATTGTATATAGTGAAGTCCGGAGTTCCAAAACTCTCCAGCTCTTCAGGGCTGGGTCGGATGCACCTGCAACCCACCCAGTTATCGACTGTACACTAAGCTAATCGTTTTCTGATACCTTTATCCGCGACATGCATAATTCTATGACATATATTATTCTTTATGTTTAAACGTTTAGGAGACTTATCTGGAAGGCTTAGACCCTGTGGAAATGGGACATAGATCAACCATATAGAGCTTACAAGTGTTTAAGATTATCTTTTACTTACATGTTGTTCATGAACAATGAATGGTAAGCTCTTGCAGACACAATTCGGACTTTGATTCTGTTCTCCGGATCCCAGTTCAGAAATTGATCGTTCACAAAGATCTGATAAATTTACAAATTTTTTATTAGCTGCCATCTCTACCTCAACAAGTTGCATAATATAAACAGAGGACTCTGTTGTAGCCATTAACTATATTAGGCCAATTTCTCCATCTAATTTTATGGTGAGAAAAGTCACATAAGTCTTCAATATATATCACTTTGTCCAAGCAAACATAAAGTCTTGATTCTTTTTTTTTTTTTTTCTTTGTTAAACATGTTATAAGGCTATTTGGGATGGCTTTTGTTTTTTTAGACACTAGAAGAAGAGAAACAGCTATGGCTTTAAAATCAGTGTTTGGTTGTGAAAAAATGATACTTTAATTTTATTAGTTAACAATAAAATAGATAAAATAGAGGTTTCTAAGAAGCCATAACTATACATGTGCAATTTTCAATTGAGTTCTTGAAAGAACTTGTAAGATGAAGTCATATTTTGTAGCTCATGTCACGCCAAATAGGTTTTTATGATGTGTTTTATGTCTATCTTTCATAACTTTGTGGCGGATTGGCTTAAATTAGTGAGGGTTGAATAGATTACCCTAAAAATGGAGGGTTGAAATTTGAAGAAGAAGCACCGCTAAAACTTAAACGTGTTTGAGTGCTTCTTGACTAACTTGAAGAAAGAGACAATATAGATAAATACTCTCACCTACGTCATCATCACTAATAGTAGAAAAAGAGCAAAACGTTGTTGTAAAACACTAACTATACCCCACAAACATAACTTTAGTTGTTAAGAAGCATGAATCATAAAAGTAAAATATAAGTTATTGGAATATAATATGACCTTGTCCAACGAGTTTAAGTAGTCCACGGCTCTTTCTCTGTTCACCAAAAATGTGTGCTCGTCCATCTCAATGTTTGGTGAACCCCTGAATCAACAAAAACAAGTATCATTAAATTAAATATATCTTTAAACATTTGAAAGTAGTTTCAAAAACTTTCAATTTAAACTATTTACTGTCAAAAATTACAGAAAGACATGTGGGGATTCTTAATTTTTTGGGGTAATTTTTTCGGTGGCACTAACTTATGTTTTCGGTTCTATTTTGAGCACCGACTTATGAAAGTATATCAATTTGGTCATTTTCGATACAAATTATTGCGACAGTAGTTCTTCTGTCCATTTTGATGAATTAAATGATAAACATAGATGATCAAATGAAACTAGAGTTTGTTCTATTTTGGCACTTAACGTCTCAAAATGGATGAAGTTAGTCACTGTTGTAACAATTTGTGTAAAAAATAATTAAATCACTGTACTTTCACAAGTTAATAACCAAAATATGATCGTAAACAAAAGTTAATGCTCACAAATGTTATTTTTCTCTCTTTTTTTTTTTTTATGAAAAATTTGATGTAAAATTAAGCCGTGATAAAAAATGAAAAAATAAAAAAAAATCAACAAAAAAAAAGACTAAAGGTGGGTTAGTTGGGCACTTACTTTCCCCACCAAAGCTCATCCTGAGTGGTGTCATCCTTGACAACGCGTTTGTCTCTAGGAGCCCGACCGGTCTTGGCTCCGGAAAGAGTGGCTAATGCACCCGTTGACGTGATAAACGACCCTTTCTCATATTTTATAGCCTGCTCATATAACTCTGCACCACATAAAACCCACAAAATCAATCTTTACTATATATAATGTTAATGTACCCTTTTAAGATGTTACACTTTCCCATGAATCACGTGATTGACCACTTTCTCATAGAAAATCCATGACCTTGCCGCCCCTTTAAAAAGTCAGTTTGATATAATAAACTTCCTCATAACATTTCAATCGCAACATAATTTTTTAGAATATTGTTTGATATATTTTTTCTAAAGTAATTTTGTATAAGAAGAAAAACTAGTATTATTATTATTATTATTATTTTAGTAAGAGTAAATAATATATAGCTGTTAAAAACATAAAAATATATTAACTCTGTTGAAAATAAACAAGGAATTGATTTATTGGGGGTTTTTTTTTCGTGATTTAAATATTTTTTAAATTATAATTTAAATAAGATTAGTTTAATTGAAATAGTATTTTTTTATTTAAATTATGAGGATAAATTGATATTTTTTTAATAATTTAAATTATAATTGAAACAGAATTACTAAAAAAAAAAAAATTATTGTGTTTACCTGCGGGAGAGAGATTGTAGAGGACATGGGTGAACTTCAACGAACTGTCACTGACGCTGATGGTTGGCGCGAAATGGTGGTGGTGGTGCGACGCGTGCGCAACCTTCGGTGTCTCTGACTGCCTTGCCGGGTCTCCTTTCACCACCTTCGGCCCGCTCTCTCTCGTCAGCGAAGCCAAAGACGCACTATAACACAAACAATCAAATAAAAGGTAAGTCGTTTCGTTATACAAACAAGCTATTCTTTCTTTCTTTCCACGGAAAGTGTTCTCCTTTTAAAATAATAAAAAAAAGGGTAAATCGTATCCATAAACGTGTCGTTTAGCGAGCGGCACACAAACCAACCATTTAGGTGGGTCCCACTAATATTCAGATAACAAAGTCCAGTCCACCGTATGTCAATATTGCAGGTTCGAATCAAATGGGTCACAGTTTCGGACGTACGCATGAGTTTCCGATTTTTGTTTTTTTCTTTTCCCATATTTAGTTTTAGCTATTTTTTTTTTCCTCAAATCTCTCCCAAAATTTGTCCGAAATTATATTTTGTCATTTAAAATTAAAAATTATTTTAAATTTTTTCAAAAATTTTTAAAAAGGTATTTTTCTTTATAAATACCCACGAATAATAAATTCAAAAAGTATTTAGCGGTAAATCTTATTTTTAAAATTATTTAAGCGTTAAAATTATATTTTCATCCTTTTTAGAGATAATAACAAATTGTTACCCGAATTTCAAAAAAAATTGCATTCAGGACAGGATACAACCTTTGAAAATTTAGGGAATAATTTGTTATTATCCCTAAGTATAGGGATAATAAGGTAATTAACCCATAATTTAATTATTGAGTTTAGAGTATTATAGCATGCAACGCGCGTCTATATACCTGATGGACTGGAGCTGCTGCTTCTGGCGCTCCTCTTCGGAGATCGCCGGAGCAAAAGCTCCCTGAGCTCCTTTGATCGGAGTCGTCGGCGCCGACCTCTTCTTCTGAAGAGAGTGAAGCTCGTCAATCGTCTGAGCCTTCACCGGCGCCGAGCTATCGTCGTGGCAAATCCCGTTATTCTTCTTCTCCGTCGTGATTTTCGCCAGCCCATTACGAGCCGTTCCCGTTCTGTTTCCGAAGCTAAACTCTCCGTTATCGTTGGCGGCCATCTTTCCTCTATCACAGAGGAAAAAAAAATGAATAAAAACAAATCAAATTTACATCAAACAAAACAAACCCAACAAAATATTACGACAAAGCGTTTTGGTTACCTGGGTTTGGAAGGAGGAAAACAAGAAAGGCTAAAGAGAAATGGGATGGAAAGAAATGGAGTTTGAGAACATCAAAGGTTTGTTTGTGTATAGAAGTAAATGACGAAGTGATGGAGGTTTGTGAAGGCCCGATGTGGCCCTTATAAAGGGTTCTAAACTAGGGATTTAACTATGGTTACGTTAACCAGGGTTAGATTCTATCCCTTGGGTTAAGGTATGGATACAAAAAAATTCCAAAACCCATTAAACGAGATGCGGTTGCATGATAAAGACTAGGAATCAGCAAGTTCTCATCCCCACTGGCTCTGCAGTTGGTGGCGCTGCGGCCAAACAAAATTCCTGAATTCCTCACGTCTATTAATTGCCCTTCCTAGTTTTTCTTCAACAAAGTCTTATATCGTAAATGGAAAAGAGCCATAAAAGTTTTTTTTTTTTTTTTTTAACTAGTGATCCAAAAAAGTTCATTTATTTAAAAAAAAAATTATTTATTAAATATTAATGAAAAAAGTTTGATATATAAACCTTGCAAATACCCCCATAATGTTTGCATATGGTCGCTTAGTCAATAAACCCTCCAACCTTATCATTTATTAATTTTTGTAATAGAAAAAAAGTTTTTCTTAATAAGACAAATAATGTGTAAGTAACAGGGGAATTATATTTTGGTAACCTCAAGTTTGCCAAATGTTAAAAATGATCTCTGATTTTCAAAAATATAAAATTTACTCGTTTATTTTATATAATTTTGATATTTCAAAAAACGGTCTGAACATTTAAAAAGATATTTTTTTAAAATATTTTTCTGATTATGATATCTTGAAAAGATATTTGAGCACTTAAAAATATATTTTTTTAATTCAAACCGCTTTTAAGGATATTATAATAAAATTTGTATAAATAAAAAAGTAAATTTTAATATTTTAAAAAATACAAGTCTTTTTTTATATTTTATCAAACTAGAGGTTCCAAGATATAATTTCCCTGTGTAATATAAATATAAAAATAAATTATAAAAGCCATATTTATTATATTTTAGTTTTGTTGAAAAATAATTATAGAATTTTTATGATATATTTGTAAAAGTCAGAAATAAATCAAGGGAAATTCATTGCTGGAGACTTGATTGGTTCTTTTTTCTTTCTTTCTTTCTCCTTTCCAAAAACCGGCCTTAGCTCAAACCACTAGGCATGAGATTCCAATAGTCGCGAAAGCAGGTGAATTTTATCATAAAAAGACACGCAAACGGTAGAGACCGTAGCCCCCACACGCACGCACACAGTTTGAAATTTGATCACAAATTACACAAAGCTTCCAGTATTAAATCAGATTTAAGTCGATGTTGGATTCCGGACTTACCAACTTTTGGATATTTACAGATGGAGTTAAACCTTCCCCAAGTAGATTTCTGGAGATTCTGTGTTTCTCTTTGGTAACGGGTTGTTGGGAAAAGCTATTTCAGCGGCTTTTCGCCACAAGCAGAACTTGTAGGCAAAAGTGGCCCCACCCTTTGCTCTTTTCGGTGGATTAGCTGGATCCATAGGCCTGCATGAGTGTTACCACCGCACGATGCCATACTCTTGTGTTGAGGGTCCCTTATTTTTATAAATTTTACAGCTTTTGTGATTAATTGGACGGTTCACAATTTCGCATAATCACATCCACCCTTTATTTATTTCATTTGTTTATTTTTTGTTCAGTAAAAGAAAGAATAATCAAAAGCAAACTCATGTAATTTTTAAAAGGAGACAAACATGAAATATGAGAAGATGAAAATATATTAATCAAACTTATAGCAATAAAAACGGCTTCACTCCAAAACTTACTAGGAAATAAAGCAGTCAACAAGACAAAACAAGTAGTTTCAACAACGTGCTTATGTTTTCTTTTAGTAACAACATTTTGCTTAAGAGTATTTGTACACGAAATTTGGTGAATAGTTTCATCTAAGGCAAAAAACTCCCAAAATTTATTAGAAGTATATTCCTCACCCAAATCACACCTAAAACATTTGATAACGGCATAATGTTGAGTTTTGACAAGAGCTCAAAATACTTTATATATCTCAACAAATTCATAATGATGTTTTATTAAATAAACCAATCAATAACAAGTATAATCATCAATAAAAGAAACATAATATCGAGACCTTCCTTTTGTATCAACTGGAAAAGGTCTCCATACATCAGAATGAATCAAATCAAATGCAGAAGAAGAAATAGAAATACTTCGATTAAAGGTAAAGCAGAAAATTTTGCCAGTTTACATCCAATACAATAAAAAAAATATCATGAGTTTGAAAATTTCCTGAAGCCCCTGTGGATGCCAAAAATATTAAACGAGAGTTCGAAACATAACCAAGACAAGAATGCCATAAATAAAAACTGAAAGAATAAGAACTCAAATGAAAAGAAGACAATTCAACACTGGTAGCTGTAGCAACTGACACGTTTAGCTCATTTAAAATATATAGTCTCCCCTTCCTACGACCTGTCCCAATCAGCTTCTGAGATTGCAGATCCTGCACATAACAAGAAAAAGAGGAAAATGTGACCAAGTTACCATAATCACATAATTAACCAAAAGAAGCAATATTTAATATGAGTTTCGGATTATGATAAATATTAGGGAGAGACAAGTGAAGCATGACAACAGAACCAACACCTACTAAAGGCATATGAGTGCCATCAGCAGTCATGACATGAATAGAAAACGATGGACATACAAAAGCAAAAGACGATGAATCTGGAGACATATGATGTAAAGCTCCATAAGCCAAGACCCATACAGAAACTGACATACCTGAAGAAATATGAGGCAATTGACCTACATAAGAAGAAACAGATATAGCATGTGGTTGTAAGGAGTGAATTTCTGAAATTGTTCAGCCAGATACTTAGATCGGTGAAAGGACCTGATAAAGCTACTATTGCAGTATTAGACTCTTGTAGTTTGTAACCCTACGGTGGTCTATGAGCATTAGATTCTGACTAGTTGCCAAACTTTCAAGCTTGAGATTGCTGCCGCAATTGATTTTGTTGTCTCAACTTAGAACATTGAACCTTCCAATGACCTTTCTGCTTACAGAAATTGCACTCGTCGAAGGCAACCCTTGTGTAAGGCTTATTCTGATTATTAGAGAATGGCTTAGAAAAAGGAAAAGCTACCACACTAGTTGCCGGATTACCAAATGAACCACCAAATGTATTAGTTTTAGGAGCAGTTGAATTAGGGGTAGATCTAGCTTCTGATGAACTTTTAATTGTGGGGGTAGTAGAGACTGAAGGTTTAAGTTTCATCTCAGTTTCATCTGTGGAAGGTCCGAGCTGAGCAGCTAATGCAAGGTTAGCTATGTCCGTATCTAATTTCAAAGGTTGAAGCTTTACATTAGATTCACCAGTGGAAAGCCCGGCTTCAACTATATTTGAAGTATATGCATCTGATTTCGGAGAAGGTTGAAGCTCCGACTTAGTGGGCTGCTCAGACTTTGAGTATATAGTTGTTGAAGGAGCTGATGGTGGTACAAGTTGTTCAAGAGCTTGAATCGAGGAAGTACAGGAAGAAGGAACAATTGGAGAAGGAATTAAGGAGGTTGACACAGCTTGTTTAGCATCTATAGAGACGTTAGCAGATGATGAGATAGATACCAAGGATGAAGGTGTTGAAGATGTTAAAACCAAAGAGGATGAAGGCGATGAAAAGGCCGAAGATGTTATGAGAAAAGGAGATGAAGGAGCTGAAGATGTTACAAGTGATGGAGAAGATGGAGCAGAAAGTGATACCGAGAATGCGAGTGAAGGTGAAGCTTTATCATCAGGTTGGTTTTTCATAGTAGTCTGTGGGGCTTTACCGGTCACATTATAGGCTCCAAAACCAGAAGACGTACGGGAGAGTGGAGAGAGATTCTTCCCACCTGCAGAATCAGAAAAGGAACTCGGGGTAAAATGCCTATCTTTTACACTTTCTGTTGTTGAAGTCGTTATAGGCTCTATCTGGTTAACCTGCAAATAATTAACAAAACTTATGATTTATAAAGTGTCAGAATAATGTGTTGGAAAGATCATTGATTTTGCGATATTGGCATCGGAAACCTTACCTTGTCCACCACTTCCTTTTCTATACATGAAACCGCTTTGATCTCTTCAACCTTAAGAAAAAGATTGAGACAGAAACTATCACTCAATGTCTAAACAAAGATAAAATTGACTTTGCGTATTTACCTTGGAAGCAATAAGTTTCTCGAAAGCTTCAGCTCCGTTCTCCTTCACAAACCTCTCCACCTCAGCTACACGTTTTTGTCTTTTGAGCGAGGACTCGCTCCGTTTGTTGAACCAATTTATTACAATTTGGGGATCCAAGGAGAGGCCAGAACAAATAAGGTATTTATATACAAAAGAAGCACCATCAAAGTCCGGTATCACGAGCCAGCAGACAATCACGAGCCTTATGTATGGCCAAAATGGAAACCTGCAGACCAATCCGAAATTACAAAACCAGAGACAGAGTCCAAATGAAAACTCTAGTAGCCTCAAAAATAAAAACTCATAACAGAATCCTCCAAAATTTTAAGACAACTTTCAATAATCTGCAATAAAAGATATCTCCTAACCAAAATTTAAATAAGAATTTTGATAGTCTTTTTGTTTCCCAATAAGATCCAAGCAGGGGAAAGATATAAGAAATCTATTATTCTCCAACTCCAAAGGCATGGAAAGAATCCAAATAAAGTTGTATTTCTTTGCTTCTAAACAAAGATATTAGACACTCCATGAGTTTGAGTGAGGATAAATCCTATCCACACTCCATGAGTTTTCAACCATGTTCCAAATACCTTATAACCTTCTAAATGTAGCAATTTCCACTTTAAACTTTCAACTGTTTCCCAAATACCCCAAAACTTTTAAATGTAGCAATGTCCCCCTAAATGGCACTGAAGTAGGAAATAGAGTCTGACAAATGGAAAAGAAAAAGCATAGCAGAATTACCATTGGAGAAGCTTAACAAAAGCATGTTCAAAAAGCAAAACCAAAGAGAACACCACCCAATAGGTATTCAACTTTTGGGTGTCAGAAACCGAATTGGACTCAATTGCCTTGATAGAAGCACATCTGTTCAAAACAAATATAACTTTACCAATAATCAACAAAATTATGTAATAGA
>WUAT03000001.1:2002916-2019692 GCA_010015005.3 Ulmus americana
AAGAAAAAAAAGAAGAGAAGAGAAGAGGGCAAAAAGGAAAAAGAAAAGAAAAAACAAAGAAAAAATAAAAGAAATAAGAAATAGGAGGGTGGTGGTCGATTTGCAAAAGGGGAAGAGAGTGTGAGGGGAAAAAAAGGTGCGGTAGTCGATTTGCAGAAAGAGAAGAGAGGGTGAGGAGAAAAGAGGTTGAGCGAAAAAAGAAAAAAGGAATAAAAAAAAAAAGAAGAAAATATATATATTTTTAAAGTTTTTTGTTATTTATTTTTGGTATCCAAATTAACTATAAATTGCACATATACCCAACTCAGGACATGTGCCACGCACATGTTCAACAAAATAACAGCTGTTAGTCATTCTGTTACTATCGCCAATAAACCGTAAGAATAAGGGGTTTATCGTCGAAAAAAAATGGTGAGGGGACAAAGTGTAAGTTCGGGTAAACATTAGGGGTATTATCGCAAATTAGCCCATACCATAATTTATATATATCTTAAAAGAGCCAATCCCAATCGTCATGTTCCTTCGAATGAAAGGAACCATTGCCAAATAATATGCTAGAACGTCATGAATTACGTCGGGTTTGAAAGTAATAATTCGAAAAAAGAAGTTCATTTGCTACGTAAGATGAAAAGGTGTACAACTACATATCCATTAAAAGAAATGGAATATCCCATTTTTGAATCCTAAGTTGTTGGGTAGATTTTTAAGAGTTAAATATAATTAGAATAAGATGATAAAAAGAAAGAAAGAAAGAAAAAAGATATGCGAGCAAGTATAAATATAAATTAATTTAATTAGAATTAATACTGCTAGTGAATAATGAAGGGAAAATGTAGTCTCAAACTCAAATTCTAAAAATAATTAGTATATAAAAAAATAAATTTTATTAGATCTAGAAAATTTCATACTTTATAAGTTGAATTTTACGAAGGATATTATGTTTGACCAAATAGAAAAAATTATTGTTTTTGAAACACAATAAATACATAATAAACATGCAATGTCACGTTTTTTTAATTTAAAACTAGCAACACAGCACAATGGGCACATGCTTCTAGAATCACAATTCCATTTCCTTCACTATTTTTCTCTTTTTTCCTTCAATTAAAAAAATAAAATTAAATGGCGTAAATGCCTTTTTTTTATTTTTTTTATTTGATTAACATTTTATTCTTTTATTAATTTTTTTCGTTATTAAATTTTCTCATGTTATTATTTATTTATCACTAAATCCCTTTAAGTTAAACGCTTGTCATTATTGTACACAATCTGGTGTTTTTTTTTTTAAAGAAGATAAAAAAAAATCCTTTTTTTTTCTCTTAAGAAAAAAATTAAGAGAATATTAATAATCAAGGTCGAAAATAAAAGCCAAATGTATTAGAAAGCTGATATAAACTACACGTTATGCTTTGCTATACTTGGAAAATGTGAAATAAAAAGTTTTTTATGCGTTGAACTATATATTATGCTCAATAATTTTACTTGGAAAATTAGAGGAAATAAAAAGCTGATATAAACTAGAAAAATGGTAAAAATTTACTTGCTCCACTTTTCTTTGGACTATTTTGTTAATAGTACTTATTGAACAATTTGTTGCAATTTTTTTTAGGGCCTATTGAACTATATATTCTTCTCACTAATTTTACTTGGAAAATTAGAGGATGTGTGATGCATGAGCTTTGCCATCTGCAAGATGTCGTCGTTTGGAGCCCAGAAAATGTCGTTTATTATCTTCAAGGGAGCTTTGTTCCTATTGCTCTCTGCATTTTGTTTGTTTGTTTTTCTTTTTTGGTAAATTAGAAATTTTATTAACAAAGATATAAGGATTAGCTTTTACCTATATATCTAGAGAGGGTTAATTTTTATTTGATGAATATGAGGCTTTAGTTTTGATCACAAGATAAAGATGAAATTAATAATATTTTTACAAAAAAATACAAAACCTTCTTTAAAGGAGAACACATTTAGTATTTGATATTGAGAAATTTAAGTCAAAGAAATTGTTTTATCCCTTTTGTCATAAATTTGACTTAATTATTCATTCAGCTCCATCAATATGTGTTAAGAGTGAGAAAACCTGGTTATAATTTTCAATTACTATTTATTGGTCCTGCGCAGGAAATAAGCAAAAGGCCATGACCATGACCAGATCAAGTAAACTGGTTGACAAATAGCAACTTCCTTTTCTTTTCTTTCTTTTTTGACTTGGGCAACAATTACAAAAAACTTGACTTTGGAAGAACCGGAGTTTATGTAGTTTTTTTCTTCCCATATGAAGTTTTCTGAACTTGAAAACAAAATCTAATTAAGTTACAAATTTAAGATTGTGAAAAAAAAAAAATTTAACTTGCGTGGACAAATTAATTAAGGTATATTTACCAGGTAAGATACACTATAAGTCATGTACAAACCCAAAGCTCTCCCTATTGGTTTCCAATTATTCTTTTGGATTACAACTCATCATCTCCTGATTTTTTTATTTATTATATTATAGTGAAAAATTGAAAGCTGTGTGTAACTTCTAGGTTTGTATATATCTACAATCGTTGGTAATTATTTAAAACTAAAATATAAGTCTTTTTTTTTTTCTTTTCTTTTCAAAACAAAAATGTCATTTTTGTTCACTTTAGATTTTTAGGGATCTAAGAGTTTATTATATAACTTAGTAAGTAACCTTTTTTTGAACCTAATTTAGTAAGGGGAAAGCATCATTTTAACCCGGTTTTCCCATTTTATCACAAATAACCCTGAAAAATATCACAAATTAAAACCTTTATTTTCTTTAGGATATATATCTATGTGATATAAGACATTTGAAGCCAACCTTTTTCTTTACCCGTGGTCTCTTCACTTCTTTTCTCAATTTAATTTTACTTGACTTAAATTTCTTTATAACAAAAGAAAACTATTAGATTTCTAAATTTAATTTATATATTTCACTAGCTATTAATTCTTATAACGTTTAACGCAAACCAAAGGTCTCTTAGGGTTGACTTCATGTAATAAAATTGTTATTCATGAAATTCCATTTAAGAAAAAACCATAAAATAAAGATCTTTTCCTTTGTATCTTTAGTTGAAGTTTTTTTTGGGTTACTCCTTTTTCTTCCATTTTTATTATTAATATTATTTTTGAACGGATTATATTGTTTGTCAGACAAATTATTATTATTATTTAAGAGTAATTTTTTTTTTTTCAAAATTTCATTCATGTAAAATTTAGAAACAAAATATTACCAGATAAGTATTAGCTGGGAAATATTTTTAAATAAACAATAATTGGCTCTACTAACGTGTTAATTGGTTAAGATATAAAAAAAAGAATAAAAACCAAATCCAATAGCCATGATATGCTATATTCAAGAACAGACAAGGAGAGGGACGAAGGTAGAACAAAATGAAAGGTTACTCCGTCATATTATTTAAAACTATATACTAAAATTAAAATATAGTAAATCAAACACCAACCACCTTAACCAAAAACATTACTACTATAATTTATTTCATTTTTAAAAAATAATAATAATTTTAATTAAATTTTTATTATTCTAATTCAAGTAGTCCTTCATCTTCCTTATTCATTTGCTTCTGCATGTAATATTCTACACAATAGAAGTCAAACCCTTTTCATCAAAACTCTTCTTTCTCCTAACCTCTTCTTACCCTTTTGATGCTCTTTTGTCTCTGCAGCTCCAAGAAGATCTATCTCAAAAACCTTCAGAAGTTGGTTTTTGAGTTTGAATATATTTTGCCACAAACAAGGTGTGCTTTATTTTGTTATGTGATTTTCTTGGAAAATCATTGAAAATCTTGTTAAGTTGAAGGGAAAATAATCTACAAGCAAAAAGGGAAGAAAATGATGGAAGCTAAAATTCTCTGAACTGGTTATGAGTTTGATGATCTCCCAATGGGGCATCATTCGGAGTTAAGACGATAATGGAGGGATTGAAGAGTAGGGTTTCAAGAGTTGCTGAGGGTTTAATCTTGTTCATCTTCATACTTGTTCAATCAACTTCTGCACAAGAAGGTAAGTTTGTAAAGAATTTTATTAGATCCACAAAAGTTAATTTTTAAGCCTTTAAGAAATTTTACTTGTGTTAATTAAAAATTTTACCTAGACATGATGATAGCTAGAAAGGTACATAACATGAAGTAACATACCTTAATTATCACAAACTAATCCAGATCTGGTTATAAAAGAAAAAATAAAAACATAAAAATGATGATCCAATGAATATATCAGTCTAAAAAGGTGCTAACATAGCTAGGATGTCCCGTTGTACCTACTGATTCTTATAACCAACAACCTTATAAATAAAGCTCTAAGGATTAGAGAGCCACCTGTAATTCATGTAATTAACTAAATTCATCATGTATCTTTTGTTTTTAGTTCTACCAAAATGTTCTCAATTCTCAAAAAATAGATCAATTTACCAATGGCCTTGAGATCATCCTTGAGAAAATATTGCTAAACCAGCTCTAATAAGTAAAAATAATATTAATCCAACATGAGTGATTACAAAATGCAGGTTTTGTGAGCATAGCATGCTGCGCCGAAGCTGATTACACAGATCAAACTACCAATATAAGTTGGACAGCAGATTACAATTGGTTTCCTGATAAGAGAAGTTGCCAGAAGATTACAAGGGCAGCAACAAACTACACCGGCTATGGCGAAGTACGAATATTTGAGATAAATAATTCGGGAAAAAGATGTTATAGCTTAGACACAACTAAGGGTGAAGATTATCTTATAAGGGGTACTTTTCTTTACTTTGGTGAGAAGTCATCTTTCTTCATTTCAATCGATGTTACTCAAATTGGCCTAGTGAACTCGCCCCAAGACTTGGCGGTTGAAGGGATTTTTAGAGCTACCAAGAACAATATAGACTTCTGTTTGGTAAAGAAGGAGGGATCACCTTACATCTCTGAGCTTGTGCTTAGGCCACTGCAGGATTTAGACTATTTACAAAAGTTCTCTTCTAGTGTTCTAAAAGTGGTCGGAAGATTTAATTTGGGGAGCAAAGAAGGGGATATCAGGTATGTTTAACTCTGTTTCCCTTTTTGTAAGACTTGGTTACATTTGTAAACAGGTAAAGAAAAAAAAATGAATAATTTTTTAGGTGGCCACTGACTTGTATTTTGGTCCTATTTTGTTTATTAACTTGCGAAAGTTCAGCGATTTGGTCATTTTTGACATAAATTGTTGCGAGAGTGGCCATTTGTCTAACTCCGTCCATTTTGAGGTATTATGATAACGTGGATGGGCAAAGTGGAAGAAACTCCAGTTCCACTTTGGTCATCCATATAATCACTTAACGCCTAACAATGGATGGAGTTGGACGGAATGACCACTGTTGTAACAATTTGTGTCAAAAATGGCCAAATCGATTCATTTTCACAAGTCGGAGGCCAAAATAGGATTGTAAACACAAGCCAACAGACATGCACGTTATTTTTTCATATTTTTTTTGTGACTCTCCATAAATGTAAAAGAAATGATCAGCAAAGTTACTTGAAAATAATTATTCCTCCAATTTTAGGAAGACAAGAATAGTTACAATAGAGATCGCACTTGTGGTAACATTTTGAGAATTAAAACTCGAAAGGTAAATATTTTTGCTTGTTTGACAGGTATCCTACCGATCCAAGTGACAGAATTTGGAATCCGGTCTCAACTCTTGGCCCCGAAAACAATGCTACACAATGGTCTGGTGGAAATTTCAACTTGAGTGCTAATGTTAAAGTACCTTCAGAAGTCTTAAAAACAGCTTTAACTGATCCAAACCTGTTAGAGTTCATTCAGAATGACATTGATGCAGGGGATTCTCTGTATCGTATGATCCTCTACTTTTTTGAAGTTGAACCAGCAGTTCAGCGCGGCCAAAGGATATTTGATATATACCTGAACAATGAGAGAAACATATCTGCATTTGATATATCCAGTGATGGTGACAAATATAAGGAGCTCACATTCGATATTAAAGCAAGTGGATCTCTCAATGTGACCTTGAGCAAGGCTTCTGGTTCCCTTTTCGGACCCATTTGCAATGCTTATGAGATCTTGCAGGTGTTTCCAAGCGGTCCAGAGACTATCCTGAATGATTGTAAGTTCAAATTTCCAATCCACGCCATATATGGGACTTGGATCGTTGATTTAGTAATTTGTTCTTCAACCTTCTCCTCCTACTGTCATCTATTTTTGTTCTTCAGTGGACGCGATTACAGAGGTCAAGCATCAGCTGTTGGATAATAACAAGCAGAATGAAGTTCTGCAGGGTTGGTCCGGAGATCCGTGTCTTCCAGCTCCCTGGGAAGGCCTTGTTTGTGACTCCACTGTCATAACCAAACTGTAAGTCTCCACTCCCTTCTAATCAATTTTTAAGGCAGTTGGAATTATTGAGAAAATGTTTTGTAGGTCATGTTTGGCTTTGTCAATTTTGTGACTTGTTCATATTGTTACACTTTTCAGGGACCTTTCTTCAAGCAATCTTGTTGGGCCTCTTCCTCCAAGCATCACTAAGTTGACCAACTTAATTGCCCTGTATGGTTATAAAGCTCTTTTCTGTTTCCCTCTGTTCAATTTCTTACTGTCTTCAATAAATTTAACTCTTTTTGTTGCTTTGATTATTTGATAGGAATCTAAGCGACAATGGCTTCACCGGTGAAATCCCATCCTTTCCTCCTTCTTCCATGCTGGAGATGATGTAATTTCTCTCCTAAGTTCAATCTTGAGCTCTCATTTTTGTTCAAGGAACAATGATCTTGATTGATATAACTGTTAAATCTATCAGGGATTTGAGGAACAATGATCTCGAGGGACCAGTTCCGGGATCTCTAGCCTTGCTCCCACATTTTGAAAGATTGTAAGTTTTTTTTTTTAGTTTTCTGCAGCATATAAACATATTGACAATTGAATATCAACATAAAATTTGCTTGATTCCAGATATATCAGCTGCAACCCTTCGATTGTCAAAGATCAACCATCTAGCTTCAATGGCTCGAAAGTTGACACAACGTATGGATTTTACTCTTGATTCATCAAAACATTAACGTATTAAACAATGTAAAAATACTTGCCATAAACTGAAACTTAGAACTTCCATTTTTCAGCTCTGGACCATGCAGACATGTTCAAGGACCTGCTTCTCCGAAACGAATAATCATCATAGGCTCCGTTGCATGTGCATCTTTAGTATTGACTGTTGTGATAGGAATTTTCGTTGTTTGCTTATACAGACAAAAAGTAACGCCAATCTTCAAAGGCAAGGGATTTAAGGGACCTGGAATGCCAAAGAGTGAGCAAACTCATTTGTATATAGCTCTGCCAATTGATGCAAATAAACTGCTAAAAATTGTGGTTTTCTCAATAATCATATAATGAAATTGCAGATTTAATATTCTCAATACCCAACTTAGATGAGATTGTGCCCAAGTCAATATCCATACAGACATTTACTCTTCCCAACATCAAAGCTGCCACTCAGAACTACAAAACTTTGATAGGAGAAGGAGGTTTCGGCTCTGTTTATCGCGGCACTCTCCCTGGTGGCCAGGAAGTGGCTGTGAAAGTCCGATCAGCAACTTCAGCTCAGGGAACTCGAGAATTTGAGAATGAGGTACCCCTTTTCTGTCCTTGTTGTATCCAACTTGTATTGTAATGTGTAATAATGGACTTTACATGGACCTCCCCAATATTGATTTTTTGTATAACAAGTACTTAATAGAACTTAACAAGCACTTTGTGTTGAGTTATTGATAAGTCTAATGTATTTTGCAGCAAAATCTTCTTTCAACTATTTGGCATGAGAATCTGGTGCCTCTACTTGGTTATTGTAGTGAGAATGACCAGCAAATCCTTGTTTATCCATTTATGTCCAATGGCTCTCTGCAAGATCGCCTCTATGGTACTTTCCAAATCAACAGTTCTTCCGTCTTTTCTGTATTGATACTGATCACTGACCAAAAACACTGTTTGGTAACAGGAGAAGCAGCAAAGAGAAGAATACTGGACTGGCCAACGAGACTGTCAATTGCCCTCGGTGCTGCTCGAGGCAAGTGATCATGAATTGAGTTGCATCTTCATGAAGTTTTTATGAAGACGACTAATTTTCATTGTCTTTATAGGATTGATGCATCTTCACTCATACGGACGAGGTGTTATTCATAGGGATGTAAAATCAAGTAACATACTTCTAGATCAAAGCATGACGGCCAAGGTTGCTGATTTTGGCTTCTCAAAATATGCTCCTCAAGAAGGTGACAGTTTTGCTTCTCTGGAAGTCAGAGGCACTGCTGGATACTTGGATCCAGAGTAAGATTATTTTCACCCTGCAAGTTTTGATGTTTAAAGGCCTATGTGTGCTTTCTACTTGTTCCTTCAACTGCAAGGAATCTAATTGAAACATAATTTAAACTTTCAGGTACTACACAACTCATCATCTATCAGACAAGAGTGACGTGTTCAGCTTCGGCGTGGTTCTATTCGAAATTGTAAGTGGAAGGGAGCCTCTCAACATTCACAGACCGCGGAATGAGTGGAGCTTGGTTGAATGGGTATGGATCAACTTCATCTGAAATCAATACACTATAATAACTCGTATTGTATTATTTATACAGACTAATAGAAGTACTTTTTTTTTTCTGCAGTCTAAACACTATGTGAGGGAGCAAAACATAGATGAAATAGTGGATCCAAGCATAAAGGGAGGTTACCATGCAGAGGCAATGTGGAGAGTGGTGGAAACAGCGATGCTATGCATCGAGCCCTTCTCTGCTAATCGACCATCAATGGCTGACATTGTGAGAGAGCTAGAGGATGCTTTGATTATAGAGAACAATGCATCCGAATATATGAGGTCGATAGAAAGCTTCTCAGGCTCTATAATCACGGAGAGGAAGATTGCTGCTCTTCCTTCCACTCCTACACCTACAGAAGCTTCACCTATTTTAACACAAAACTTGGCTCCTCCAGAGCCAAGGTAGTACAGATTGCCAGGAAACTACTATTATCTCTTTTCCCTTTTTGGATCAGATTGTGAAATGAGCATTTTAGTGACATAATGACAACTAAAAGCTCTGTTTTTGAGACCTTGAATTGCAATTGCGCCTTCATGTTGTACTAATTTCGGTTTATATTAACACAACGAATCTACTATTTTAAAAATGTAGAATAGGCCTCTGTTTTTGTGGACTTTAAGAGAGACTAAAAGAATGAATTGTTCATCTCTGCCTCCCAAAGTTCCGCAATCTGCAGCCTCTTTAATTTGAACAATTGGTGGAATGGTGATCCAAAGACCTAGTTGAAGAGAATTTAGACTTTGGATATGGAACCAAACTTAACACCTCCACTTTTGAAGCCAGAGTGTATCAAAGTTCATTTTTGACAATATAGAAAAATATTTTTTAGATTTATAAATTTTTAATTTTTTATTAATTCGATAACCTTGACCGACCATCAAAATTTTCATTAATTATGCATAAAACGCAGAGATCCATATTTTGATGGTGAACCCATATCAGAATCAGTCCTCCCAAAGAGACATCAAAATGGAGAAAAAAATTGCATTTTTAATTTGGTAAAGCTATGAGCAAATGCTAAAGTAGCAAAGCCAAATAAAACACTAAATTCTTCAAATATGGGGAGCTTTTTTCATTCACAAAGTGCCACAACAATGGCAGCTATAATATCATCAGAGAGCAACATAACAGCATTTAAGATACTAGGATACATACTTCGAGAGAGGGTTTGTTGACAATTTGCTGACATTCATGAGATATGTTGACATTCATGATACAAATAAGAGATGCTTACAGAGTGGTATGACGACAGAGATGAGGGGAAAGCTTAATTGCTAAAAAGAGACGGGTTAGCTGATGCTGTACTCACTTGGACTTCCAGAAGTTCAAGTCGACGTTCCAGCGTATCAAGCTTCTCATTCAAAGAAGCCAATTTGCTCTTTGTTGTAGCCTCTGATATAGTAAGAAACAATAATAAGAAACGATCAGTTTTGTAGCATTACAATCCACCAACACCTCCAAGCTTAAGAAAAACAGATAAGCATTAAAATTCAACTTCTAGACAAATTAGATTCCACACTGAATTGAAAAACTCATTGATTATGGGGAAAAGTAACAATTTATTTTTCGAAATCTGCATATTACTTTAAAACTATGAGCATTGAGAAAGGGTATATATCAACAAGGGCTACAAATTTGATTTGCTTCGACAATATGGCCTCTCGCTAAACATGACATCGGCATAAGAGCTACAAATTTGAGTTGCTTCAACAATATGTCCTATAGATAAACATGACATTGAAGTGGGCACAGAACTTGGTTAATTATCATCAAAAATATGATCACAACCTAAAGGGCTAAAAAATAGGAAGCACCAAGGCTTAATTTTCAAGTAAGAGTTCTAATTTAATCTAAACAAGAGTAGTAGATTTACACAAGCCAGAACCAAATCGGTACTCCATCAAATACCTAAATTGATTCATACAATCTTGCAGCTAAAGAAAATGTACAAACTACAACCAACCCATAATCTCAAAAACAAACACGGTATCAGCAATGCCTATAAGGACCTCGAAAAACCAATCCCAATCTCTAATAGGAGAAACCCAAATCAGCAAAACCACAAAAAGGAGAACTAAGTCAAATACTACCTTCTGCAGAGTAACAGAGAGCACCCTCATGAGTAAAATCCAAGAAAACAACTGAGCTAGGTTGAAAAAGAGATCAAATTGAGGCATACCCAGATAATCTAAAGCAAAACAAAGAAATGGGTTTGTAAGAGCATACCGAATTGAACAAGGAAATCGAAGAGGCGACGAACATTGAGGGAGATATGGGAGATGAACTCGCGGTTTTCCCAATCTGCTTGAACCGCTATTCCCACGTTCACTGCGTTTGTTATCCCTCCTGCCCGAGCCATCTACGATCTCTGGATCTAAAAGACTTGGAATTTCTGCTTAAAGAGATTTGTTCTCAGTTCCTAACGATAAATGAAGAGAAATAAACAGACTATTACTGCTCTGTTTCTGGAAAATAATAGTTGGTGATCTTCATTTATTTATTTATTAAAATAAATAAATTTAAGAAATGACTTTGGTTTGGTTAAGTTGGTGGATGGATTTTCTAGTTCTTCTCGTTAGTACCAGAAACTGGGCTAAATTGATCGTTGAAGGCAAGTACTCATTAGTCATTATTCCTCTCTAAGCAATTTCCATTTTTTTTTTTAAATAAGAAAAAGTGAATTTTTATTTATTTATTTTTGTCAGAAAAGCTAATTTATTTCTTTCGTGTAGAAACTCCCTAAATAATATGATATAGGCAATTGGTTAGAGATGGTAGCCAATAACCCATGTTTAATATTGCCTCTTATTTCTTTACTTTTCTTTGCGTAAGATGTATCAAAATGATACAATTTTCAACGTTTGCAAGTTCAATAAAAGTATTCTTTTTGAAGAGCTTGTAAAATATAATCAGTATGTAGTTCATATGATGGTGCAAATCACAAGTTCATTCCAACAGTTATTGCCTTGCATCTTTCCCAAGTGCTGGAAGAACATAAAGATGCTTAGAAAACCATGTAAACAAGCCTGTAAGTTCTGTCACAGCCGCCCCACCATGAACGTCTTAAATCAAGCAGAGGCTACTTGCAACAGACCATTGTGCCTGAGTAGTGGCTCCGGTGATGGTTCGCGCCCTCGGAATGCAACAAATACCTGGCGATTTTCACAAAAAACAACTTAATAAGAATCTAGATATTCATAACCAACAGGATGGGCTTTGAGTTCCATGTAAGAAGGAAGAACCGCTTAAATCTATTTTCTTGTGCTTTTGTCAAACTGGGAACCAAGACAACAGAGTTTTTGCAAAGCTAGCTAGGATGGGCTTTAATGAGTTTACGAAGAGAATATAGTTCTAGCTAGCTTTGCAAGAACCCTATTGTTCGGTTCCCGGTTTGACAAAAACGGGAAAATGTAAAAGGAGATAGATTTAGTCTGACCTCAAGTGGTGCTTTTCCACCTCCGAGAGCAAGGATGGTTTCTCTGAACTTGTGCCCTGTGTCTTTGACAGCCTATAAGACCACAGTTACCATAAAAAGTCAAATTTGGACATGTTTGCTTAGCTATATTTCTTACTAACATTTAGATATTGAACTACTTGTAAGTTATTGCAAATTTACGAATGAATTCTGCTTTCTTATATTAGACTCCAGGATTTCTGAAAACAAGCAAAGTTCATGGTAGAAAATGCGCACAGGCAATGTTATCAAATCTTTCATTTGGTGCTCATTTCAATCATCTATACAATAATGTGTAAGGAAAACCTGTCGGGCAACTCTTATGAACCTACCTTGCCATCATCCAATCCAGCATCCTCAAACGCAGAGAAAGCATCTGCTGATAAGACCTCAGCCCACTGCAACAAAATAAACAAATTGCCTCAACATATTTCCGGATAAAAGTAATAACGATAAAAAATCATGCCTCCGGATCATTAATAGTCACAATCATATTGGTCCTTTTGATTTTTTCTTTATCATTTTTTCCCTTGAGCATCCTCAAGCTGGGAAAGAGAGTGGAAAACTGACATGAACAAGGTGCAACATTTTCCATTAACGTGTTTTGCAATTACTTTGTAAGAAGAAAAATGATACCTTGTAACTGTAGTACCCAGCTGCATAACCACCTAACATTCACAAAATAACATATAGATAAGCATATCAGATCATATAACAGGTTATGATGGAATACTTTTCAATGAGTTTATCTTAACTAAAAGGAATAGCAAACCTGCAAATATATGGCTGAAACCACAAAGGAATCTGTCTTCTGGCAGAGGAGGGATCACTTGTGTTTTCTCAGAAACTCTGCCGTCAACATCATAGATGGATTCTGATCCACCAGGGATGTATGTTGTATGTAGCTCCAAATCCACACTTGCAAATTTTAGCTGAAAAATACAATTAACTATACTATAACTCCAATCTCTAATAAAATCACACAAGCATATATATTATATAATTCAGTAATTTGAATAGCATGTCATAACTTGACCATATAAATAATGCTTAGTGAATGGATACTGGGTTTATCAGGGAAAAAGCAATCAAACCCAGGAGAGATCCATCATTGAAGGGGGGAAAAAACAAAAAAAACAAAGAAAGATGTCACTATAATTATTTTATTGCCATTTACACAGTTGAGAAGTAAAAGAGCTGATAAAAGAAGACAGATATGCCATTTCATAAGTATACAACCAAGTACTACAAAGTCCAAATCAGTAGAAAAAAAAAAAATCATAGATTAATGGTGTGAAGTTTGCACTAACCTGACGAAGGCTTAGGGAGCCTGCACGAAAAGTCCTAGCTTTAAGAAGCTTCAAATATACTTCTTCAGGAAGACTCTCCCCAGTTTCATAATGTTTTGCTATACTCATCAAAGTATCCCTATCATACCAGAAACAAGTTAAACACTTACCCAAGCTTGAAAATACACCACAGTTCCACATATTGACATGCATATTAAACTTAGAAGTTGTCATACATTCACAAATACCACATGTCCCATACAAAGAAATCACAGACGTACCTATGATAACACCAATTCTCCATGAACTGCGAGGGCAATTCAACAGCATCCCATTCAATCCCACGAATACCAGCAACTAAACCCTCATCCTGCTTAGTCAGCATATGCTGAAGAGCATGACCAAATTCATGGAAGACAGTCTCGACCTGCAAAGCAAATTCCTTAACTTATTACATCCTATACATTCAAATTTAGACCAGATGTTCCACAATGACAAATCATCTTGTACTTGATTAGGGGAATATGCCAACCAAAAAACAAAAAAGAGCATGTATCTTTGTTTACATCCTGTGCAAACATTACCCTGGGATAGGTTAACTATGTGGTTACATGGTACAATACAGCGAGACTTATTTCTAATATTAACACAAACACAGACTTCAGCTTACATATATTGATCCGTGTGGCCTATCCAAGCACAGTAACACCAGTTATTTTTATGAACTTCCAAACATGGGGTTGTGGTGTTGGGTCCCAAAATAAGCTGACCCAATTGACCCTAGACCCTAAACCTGCAAGCTGAATCCACTACTTCCAAAGTCAAACCATCCACCACAAGTAGCCAATTCCCGTCAATTTAAGTATGTGGGATCACCTCTTATTTCACCAACCCATTATATCCTTTACCAGTAGCAACAAACTAATTTTTTGGTCTCACAGCAATTAAAATTAAGATATATTTCCAATATTCTTCCCTGCACTTTCAGAAAGAATGCAGTACCAGGGACGTAGAACCATCATGTTTTCTTTCCCATTTTTACAGGCCAAATAGACATCAAAATGGTCTATCCGTGAAATGGTCGTGAAACTATGTATAAATAGACGGATTCTTTCCAACAACTATAGCTTAATATCACTTTAGTATTAACTCATCTTACTGATTACATATTATAGCCACTGGTCAGTAAGGTGAAATTGTCAATGAGTTACCTCACGGAAGGTCATCAAACTTGGCTTGTTTCCAACTGGCGGTGATTGATTGCACACCATGTGGGCCACAGGCAACCTTGCAGATGTACCATCATGTGACAACACACGACTTCGAGCAACAACCTCATCCATCCATGCACCTCCCCTTTTCTCTGATGACCGAGTATATGGATCAAAATAAAAGTATGCGATTGGGCTACCTAAAGAGTCTTTGATGCAGTAAAACTTAACATCATTGTTCCACACCTAAAAAGAATAATTATATATCAACACTAGTGACATTAGCATTTCACTGAATAAACCAAAGAAACAAGAAATTAAGCAGTTGAAATATTTACTGGAGCTAGACCATCAGCCGGTTCAACTTCAATTCCGAAAAGAGTTTTTGCAAGGTTGAAAAGACCACCCATAACCTTTGGCAGGGAGAAGTAAGGGCGCAATTCTTCCTATAGTACATAAAGGCCACACGCATTAGTCTTCGAAGAAGAATCTAAGGCTTGGTAAAATACCAAAAATGAAAACGAACAACAAACTCATACCGAAGAAAAATAAGTACCAAAGAAGAAGAACTAATTTAGCCATGAATAAAGTTTTCAAAAGATAACTTGTATTATAAAATGAAAGAAAAGAATAGAAACCAAGGGTGCAGGAAGTATCTTTAGCCTTATGTTATCATTAAAAACCAAGGGTGCAGGAAGGATACAATGGAGCCAAACAGACTGCTCTACAAACACTATCAACTTAATAAAAATAAATGAATAAAAGAAAAGGTTGAGAACTGATATGGTTAAGGTCCTTACTCCTTATATCTATTTTGAAACATGAAAGCTTTGCAATAAATAAACAATAATACAATGACTCTGTTTTTCCTCCCATGAATGTTGACAAAATAGATAATAGAAGCTTGACTGTCATCACAATAATATGATAGTGAACATTCCGTGACCAAGAAGTCCATACTAACTACATGAAGCTATTTGAGATATTTAACAGGGAGATATCCAACCTCATTGATGTCATATTTGGACTCACGAAGCCTCTCACTCCAAAAGCTGATGTCCCAGTGGCTCAAATCATCAGCTTCTGATGCACCTTGCTTCTTGGCAAAGTCCTTAAGATCTTCCATATCTACAAGGACAAAAATACAAGTTATACAGCTAATGTTACAGCTTTTTCCCAATATAATGAATAAAAAAAGAAAACTGTAAATTTGCAACAAAGAAAAATAAAACACATCCAGAGAAAATCTAGAAATGATTCAAATGAAACATGTAGGATATCAAAGAAAAACATAACTGCCTACATTTTGAGTATTTTTCACCTGGCACTACTATAATGTAAACAACCATGCAACTAAATAATTAACAACTCATATACCCACCTTGAACCGCAGCATCCCAGGAAGCGCTGCGAAGCTTTTCTAGGAGCTCTTGTGCTGTTTCAACAGTTGCCATTTTGGTTGCCATGCTTACCTAGAAAGTAGTATTTCAGCATGCCTATTACAGAAAACTAAATTTAGTATGAGAAAAGAAAATTACCTCAGCATAGTTATTGTAATTGAGAAGCTTAGCCTTTTCCAACCTAAGCTTCAAAATTTCATTAATGATTGCTGTATTATCTAAATCTCCACTAGAGGCACGAGTTATATAAGCTCGGTAGATTTCCTCACGCAAAGACCTGTTTCGAGCATGTTGCATAACAGAGAGAAAACTTGGACCATCTAACGTGATTATCCAGGGCCCATTTTCAGCGGTAGCATTTTCATGCCCCTGAAAAGACAAACAGATGCATAAATGATAATATAACAAAAGACAAAAACCAACTGCACCAAACTTAGGGAATTAATATATCAAGAAGAATAAAGAACTAGGTCATAATCTACATAAAATACCTTTGACACAGCTGTTTGTGCAGCCATTCCAAGAGCGGTAGCTGGCAATCCTTCAATTTCTTTCTTATCAGTAATTAATTTTTCAAACCTTTTTGTAGCATCTAAAACATTCTCTCCAAATTTTTGAGATAGTCTTTCAAGTTCCTGCATGTAACATAAAGCAAGTGTTTGATACATAATAATAGCCAGCTGGTTATTTTAGCAATTAACTTTCAAAATGTAACTGGAAGGAAGGATGAATTCCTCCATAATAGGTAACTGAAGCACACCTGTTCAATTTTGTTAAAATTCTCTCTTTTATCATCTTCAAGAGAAACACCATTGAGAACTGCTTCCTTTATTTGGGCTGCAT
>WUAT03000001.1:2019792-2031028 GCA_010015005.3 Ulmus americana
GAAAAACATATATTACTTTAAAGGAACAAAAGGATAGAATTGCTAGAATACTAAAGCGTCCGTGATGATAACAAGTTATAAAACTAAAATAAATAGTAAGTAATAAAAAAAAAAAAAAAAAGAATATAAAGAGATTCTAAAGAGAATTCTTGAGAGATGAAATTCTTATTCAAGTTCCGAAGTACATAAAATGAATTCTTTAAGATCTATTTATAATAAAACTTTAAACACTATGTGTCACTATTTATGTCATTATTCATATCACTATGCAGAATAGTGAAAGACAATTATTCTTTTACGGGTAGCTTTTGTTATTTGTTTACGAAAAGCATCTCACTTTTCATAACATTTCCGAAGTAATTTGGTGTAAGAGAGAAAATGGAAGGATGTAAAGTTATTTCATAATAGCCAAATCTATTGTGCATCGCCACTAAAAGTGCTCTCGTACACATATTGGACCAACGAGGCAAAAAAGCCAACCCTCCAAGGGAAAGCTGACGGAATAAAAAAAAAAATTAATATTGCGGCCCCGCTTTTTAATATTTAAATGGAAAAACACATTCAAATAATATTAAATATAACAAGAGATAAGTTTTAAGTAATTGTCTCTTGTTACGATGTTTTTTCAGCCGTTAATATTATTTTAATATAAAGTAGGGCTCTCAATATTTATTTTTTTATTCTGACAACTTTTCACATCTGCTTGGTTTAATACACGAACAACACATCACGCACGGTTTAATACACGTACAACACATCACGCAGTACAAGTGATGCATGGTGCAATACTTGATGCATAGTAGAATTGGCCTTCATAATAAAACCACTATTTTATGTCACTAGTTATATATATCGTTATTGTTATGAAAAGTGAGATGCATCTCATGAACAAATAACAAAAGCTATCTATGATGCAACATTACTTTTCACTATTTCACGTAGTAATAAATAATTATATAAATAGTGCCATGAATAGTAATGCATAGTGCCTAAAGTTTTATTATAAATATACTTTAAGGAATTCATTATATATACTTCAGAATTTCAATAAGAAATTTCATCTCCAAATTTTTTTCCTACCTCTTTTTAGAATCCATCTATATTATCTCTTTATTACTTGCTATTTATTTTAGTTTTATAATATGTTATCAGCACAAACGCTTTCGCAAGTCTCTACTTTAGTTCCTTAAAATGAATGTATATTTTTTAAATTTTATCTATTTATTTTATATTCTTGAATAATATAAATTCTTGAATAGAAATGAGGTTATACCACGTATTATAGTAGTATGATGTGAATTACAAAGTCTTTATTTTCTGCAAATACTACAGTTGTATTTATTTCTATAATTAACTACACTAATTTAATTTCCTTGTTGATGCTCGAGTAGAGAAATCTCTAAACTAGAAATGGTAGCTAACATTTATTTTATCGCACTTTATTTATATGTACTTTATTTATATATATATTACGAATGACTGAGTTACCATATTATTATTATTATTTTATATTTCTATAATTCTATTCTTATTGTTTATACTTATTCAAATATTCTTTTATTTTCTTATTTTTATATCATTTAATTGTATAATTTTGAAAGAAATTTGTTTTTCCCAACGGCTAGTTTTTGTTCTATAAATTGATTTTTTCAATCCTTCATATCTCATTTCTCAATTTCTCCATTTTCTCAAATTTGCTCATATTTTGTAAAACATATTTATTAAAGTAGTTTCACAAAATAGTTAATCTATTTATCATATTTATCATTATTTTTATTATTACATATATCATTAATATCATTATTGATATCGAATATATGCTTCATATGACTTATATATGATTATTGCATTACTAGTATTTATAACAATACATCTTTTGATATGTGCTATTTGTATTAAGATTGAAGAAGGGTAATCATACTTTATAATAATTATTGTAATTCATAAAGTTCTAAGTTTGATTATATAATGATGTGTTTTTCTTGTAAAGTTTGATATGAAACATACTACTGAACGAGCTAATTTCAAAGTCAATAACGGATATCTTTGTATTTTAGATAGTACACACATATCTTGAAATATAAAAAAGTACTCTAATCTAGAACTAACAAATGAAATCATTAATACAATATCAGGACCTACATACTTGATTGAAGGCAACAAAAAAGCCAACTTTGCATTGCCTAATGGAACAAAGTTATTTATAAATGATGTTTTGTTTTCACCGCAATCTAAGAGGAATTTGTTGAGTTTTAATGACATGTATCTTCATGAATATGATATTAAGTATTTAATCAAATGTAATATGAAATATATGTACATCACTTCTGATGAATCTTAAAGAAATACATATTAGAAAAACTATCAAAGCTTCCTACTAGATTACATTATACATATGTAACTGTGATTAAGTCACATATGGTAGTTAAACGAAAATTTATTGATCCTCAGACTTTAACCAGTTGGCATGACCAATTGAGTCACCCTCTGATTTGATAATGATGCAAAAAATTAATGAAAGTTCACATAGACATCTAATGAAGGGCCGGAAGATCCCTCAAACAATTACATCTCCATGTATTGCTTGTTCTTTTGGAAAATTAAACATTTAAGAATTTTGGCCAAGCGCCAAATATTTCTCATCTAAGAATTTTTTTTGTGTGCAGTATACATACCAATAGCTCCATCACAACGCACAAAAATGGGTCCTCAGAGGAGACTGAGAATATATATTAGGTATGAATCCTCTTCTATTATCAGATATCTTAAACCAGCACGTTTTGCTGATTGCCATTTTGATGAGGCAACTTTCCCAGCATTAAGAACAGCTGGAAAAGGAAATTACACGGTGATGGAACTATAATTGTCATACCTTAACACTCGCACAAAGCAATGTGAGTTAGAAGTGCAAAAGATTGTGCACCTACAAACCATAGCAAATTAGTTGCTAGATGCGTTCACTAACACAAAGAGAGTGACTAAATCACATATTTTAGCGGCAAATGCTCCTGCTCGGATTGATATCCCAAAAAGACAATCCAAGAACAAAATCAAAAATGAGTCTAAAGCACGCCTAAAGCGTGGTAGACCGTTAGGTTCCAAAGATAAAAATCCTTAAAAGAAAAAATGAACATAAAAACAAGATTCTCTCAATCTCAACATAAATAAAAGTGTTCCAAAAGAGATACAAAGTGTTCCCGAAGAAACACAAAGTATTCAAGAAAAAATACAAAACAAGGAAGATCGTGAAATCTCCATTGACTATATCAATACGGGAAAACTATGGAACCAAAATGAGATGAAAAATATTGATGAAGTATTTGTGGCATGTGACATTCTTAATGGAAGTAAGGATCCTGAACCGAGATCCCTCATTGAATGTCAAAATAGACAAAGATTGGCTTAAATGATAAGACGTTATCTAGGCTGAATTGAGTTTGCTTAACAAACGTAAGGTCAAGCAAACTCTGGAACCGAAATGAGATGGAAAATATTGATGAAGTATTTTCTTATGTTGTGGCATGTAACATTCTTAATGGAAGTGAGGATCCTAAACTGAGACCCCGCATTGAATGTCAAAATAAACAAAGATAAGACGTTATCTAAGCTGAATTGAGTTCACTTAACAAACGTAAGGTTTTTGGACCTATTGTCCTTACGCCTAAGGCTATAAAATTTGTAGGGTACAAATGGGTATTTGTACGAAAGTGAAACGAGATTATGAGGTATAAAGCTCGACTTGTTGCACGAGATCCAGAATTGATTATGATGAAAAGTATGCTCCAGTAATGGATGCAATTACTTTTAGATATTTAATCAGCCTAGCAATTTTCTAAAAAATTAGAAATGTGTCTTATAAATATTGTTACAACCTACTCATACAAATTGTTTGATAGTGATATTTATATGAGAATCCCTGATGGATTTAAAATGCCAGAAGCATAAATTCAAAACCCAAAGATATATATTCGATCAAATTAAAAAGATCATTGTATGGGTTAAAACAAAAAAGCAGTCAAATCACTAACCAAAATGGCTAAAGAGAACTTATAGCTAGCATGGTTAGAGAGTCCCCTTGGAGTTGCTCTTACCAAACAACCAACATTTCCACTTCCATATTTTCCCTTACCCTCTTTCTTTTCTTCCTCTTTTTTTCTCTTTACCAAACACAAAGGAAAATACTATTCCTTTCAATCCATTCCATTTTCTTGTCTTTCTCCCAAACAAATCAATTATGTTTGGTAGAGTGCAAAAATGGTAGGAAGGAAAAAAAGTGGAGAGATTTTGAAAAGAAAAATGGAAAATTGAATTGTTTGGTAGAAAAAGAAAAAAAAAATTGGAGAGAAAAAAGAATTTATGGGCCCTCCATGTTTTACTTTTTCCAACTTTGAAGAAATGAAGGAAAATCATAGGGCTTACTAATTTCTAATTCATATGAGGCCAATGGTAGAGAATTACCATTTGCTCCTAATTATACTAATTTTTTTCTTTCATCCATTCCTGGTTTTCACACTTTCTTTTCACCCATTTTTTTCTTTCTCATTTCTATCATAGTGTAAGTGATGATGAAAGCGTACCTTTAGTATCAGCCTTGATCTTTAGAGCCAACTTCACAGCGGCATCAAAGTACTCTGCTACTTTGACAAAATCCTCTTCAAGAAACCATCTAGATGTAAGAGCTGGGGTTCCTAAAGCACCAGAAAACAGAGTTTTCATCAAAATAGGGGTACTGAAGGCAGTAATCAGCATGTGAAAGATAATCAAAGATGGGGAACTTTACCCATGCGGATGCCAACCGGGACCATGGCAGACACATCCCCGGGGACAGTATTTTTATTTGCTGCGATGTGTACTGATTCCAAAACCTTTTCAACTCTCAATCCATCAATACCCTGTCAAATACAAAATGTCAAACAAAATATTGATTCTATTTCCAAATTCCATTTTTTTAGTTTTTTTCTTTCCCTCAATAGATTAAATCACGTCATCTATCTGATAGTTCCTAAAGAGGTTTGTTATAAATAAATAAAAAGCACTTTTGGCTTGAGTACTTAATTAAAGTCTGGATAGCAATAGCATCTAGAAGTTTTCTACTTTATTCATTTATATGTTGCAACATTAACGGTTGCAAGTCTACTCAGTATACAAAGAAAATTTTGTTGCTCTGTTTTCCATCCGGAGCTCCAGTTTCCAAATGTCTAGGCTAATTAATTAGTATATCATATTAATGTATCGTGTACAAATATGTGCTTCTAATCAATTATCATATCTTAATGTTCTAAACTTTTTTTTGGCTCAATGTTCTGATCAAATTAAACTTCCAAAAGAACACTAGAGAAAACAAAATTTTATTGTACCTTGTTCCTCAAGTTCACCAACACTAAATGGTTATCTGTTCCACCAGATACAAGGTCATAGCCAAACTCTACCAAACTCTGCATTGTCAGAACCATGAAAGTATTAGAGTCAAATCATACGGAAATAAATAATTAAAGAGACTGATCCAAAATTTGTTATGGGAAAAAGGGGAAACAAAGAAAAGAAATAAATAATTAAAGAGGGTGCATAAGCCAAACAAGAAGGAAGAGCTCGCAAAACTTGATTAGGAAGAGTACCCATTGACTTTACCTGTGCAAATTTTGAGCAATTTTTAAGAACTTGCTCTTGGTAAGCTTTGAACTCTGGAGTTCTGGCCTATAATCACGATACAGTGAAAGAACTGTGTTTTATGAGTGTCAATATTAAAACAGATATTGTTACTTTGATCCCTATAAAAAGATAATGAATAGAAATTTAAAATCAATTAAGATGTAATGAAAAATTCTGACCTGCTTTAGTGCAACTGCTAAACCAGTAATCGTGTGATTGTGTGGACCACCTTGAAGTCCCGGAAAGACAGCCGCATTGATTTTGTCTTCATAGTCGTAAAAAACCTGTAGGACAGAACTTAACCATAAAACAACTTCATTTTTTATACCCTTAAAACTTCTATTTTCAGTATCAGAACAAACCGAACTGACAAAATAGCTTCAAGCTAGAACAGCAGTCAAATGCTGCAGCAGGCTCAGTCTGGTCTTTTCGTCCTTCACTAATCTAATCCTTCTTATTTCCTTTACTTATCATTTAAAAAAACCAGGACTCACTTCTTTCCCTTGCTTGTTGATTTCTTTTAGCCCTTTTCTGAAGAAGATCATAGCGCCACGAGGCCCCCGAAGTGACTTATGTGTTGTGGTTGTGACAACATCCGCATATTCAAAAGGAGAAGGAATAACACCTGCAGCCACCAATCCACTGATATGGGCAATATCAGCAAGCATAACTGCTTTCTGCTTATCGCAGACCTGTCAAAACCATAAAAAGAAGTATGCCTCATAAATAAACATTTGAACACTTTAGTTTTAACTAACGCCTGGAAATAATTAATACAACTAAATCATTAAGCCAAAATATACCTTGCGGATCCGAGCATAATCATAAAGGCGTGCATAGGCACTTGCACCAGCAACTATAAGTTTTGGCCTGAAAAGTGTGGCACTTTTCTCCAACTGCAATATTTTTTACTTATATAGGTCAACCATAGTAAAGAAAAAGTACAATTGAAGTTTTGCAAAAGTGAGAAGAAAAAAAAAGTAAAAGCCTTCACGAAAATTAAAAAAAAAACACTATAATAAGCAAATTCAGTTCTTTGCTTCATCATGTGGGGTACAACCAATAGAACACAAGTTTTATCAGATCAATTAATATGGTTTTTCAGTAATCTGCTAATTATCTGCAAAAGCTAAAAATACATCTCGCTCTTTGGGTATCTTATTCCTTAAACGTTCACCCAAGCAATTTAAGTGTAAGAGATAAATATCAGACTTTCTACATCTACTAATATTCAACTTGGACAGTAACATGAGAATTTCTGATAACAATACATAACAAGGTACCTGGTCATAGTCAATATAACCGGTGCTTTCATCTAATCTGTATGGCATTGTCTCAAAGAAAATAGAAACAGCAGATATTTTCTTGGTATCAGTCTGCAGAATAGGAAAAATAATGAGTAAGAATTTTGAACAGGTTACATGAACAAAAGGCAGTGTTCAGCTTAGAATAATAACCAAAGCAGATTTTATATGTAGACACTAGTAGCATGTACCATGAAATATTTTATGCAAATACTTTTGCTATTTGAAAAAATGTACTAAAGATTATAATAATAAATAAATAAATAAAACTAAAAATGATCTATTCTGTTAATCACCTAGATTTAAAATAAATAAAAAAAGATATCCCAGATTAAAAAAATTAGAACAATATTACAGGAGGTATAAGTTCAACTGAAGTAGTAGGCACCTGATAACCATGTGAAAGATGCCCTCCATGTGGTAGATCAAGAGCCATTATTCTTTCATGAGGCTTCAACAGGGCAGTGTAAACTTGAAAGTTGGAAGGGGATCCAGATAGTGACTGCACGTTTACTGCAACAACAAAAGTATGTGACACTTATAATCAAGCAAATTCATAATACAGTTCTCTGATCACTAAAGTTAAACAGAAGAATGACTCAATAATTGAATGAAGATAAGCTGAAGAGAAACATTAGACAACGGCAATGATTTTCACTCTAATTATCTAATTGACGAATAGAAAGCCAAACAACGAATCCTACCAATCGTATGTAGTTCACCATTATAAAAAAACTGCCATGCCAAATCATAGTTAAAAGAACCATAGACCAAACACTCTTCATGTGTTTTAAAGACAGAGAAAGCCATTAATTATTATCATTTTTATTTATGTTTTTGCATTTTTTGGCATGAAATACATTTCCCCATTCCAAATTGGTAGAGTTCATACTGAAACATTAACATTGTTCATTATATAAATAAGAAATGATCCTCTAGATCAAATAAAATGCCACACTGCATGAATATGTACGGGGATCAAATATGTTTAAACTCAACAAATTTAGGCACACATGAATGCTGAAGGTAAATCTCAGAAATTTCATTAGACTAGACACAAAGCATCAAGAGACATATTTATTCAATTCCATATGCCCACATTAGTCATGCCATCAGAGTTACCCACCTCCCCACTTTGCAGGATCTAACTGAAAAGCTTCTAATGCACGCTTCTGACACAAGGTCTCAGCCATATCGATATACCTGAATGAAGAAGTATCCAATTTACAAAACCTTCAAACCAATGTGAAAACCGAAAGACATAGACAAAGTAAAAAATAAAATAAAAAATGTCCATCAAATTAAAGAGAGCATTGATTAACATAGACTAATCTAAAGGCAATTCTCTCTTTAATTTCAAAACAAGATAGCAGCCACAATAACAACAATTTCAACTATGCAAAAGAAACTGAAGAAAAAAAACTAAAAATCCATCGCAATTGAATCGACATACTCATTTCCTCCATAGTATCTTGCACCTGGATACCCTTCACTGTATTTGTTGGTCATGACGGATCCAACAGCTTGCATAACTGATAGTGATGTGAAATTTTCCGAAGGTATAAGTTCAAATCCCTACACAAAGCATCCAAAAGCAAAAGATGAAGAAAGTTAGAAAATAAAAAGCCAATCCCCAAGTGTCACCAAGCTGAAATCGTTCAAATGCATTAAGCTAAACAAGAATTATTTAAAATCAAATGAAACCCATTATAATAACTCAAACTTTGAGATGATGAAACAAACCTTCCATTGCCGAGCTTTCTCGAGCTCGATGATATCGGCTATTTCAGGATCGATAACCTCCAACGGATCATTTAGCTGCTTTATCCACTGAAATTCAAAAAACTTCACAACATCATACAAACAAATAAAGATCATAAAAAGCCAGATCCACTTAAATCCTAGAACTATGCCTTTACCATATCAAACATAGATCTAAATATAGACATTTACACATAAATTAACATATAGGCGTATAAAACCGACTAAATCAACGATCTACACAAAAACTTCACACTAATTGCAAATTGTAATGAGGAATAGCTTACAGTAGAACGATATTTTTCTTTCTCATCTCGCGCTGCACTGGGAAGAGAAGACTGAAATCGAAACGAACAATATAGATTAGAAAGACAAAATCGAAGCCATGGAAGGTAGAAATGATATGTATTAGGGGAAAAAAAACAAAAAAGTTTCTAGTTTTGGAGAAGATCACCGTGTAATAGATGGAACCGCCATTAACAAAAGGTTGAATAGCTGGTTTGTTGAAGGGCCGAGAGAGCGTTCGAAGAGCCATGGCCATTGTCTGCTTTTTCTCCGTGCGTTTTGCCTTCTGATCTGATTCGAGAAAAGTGCATATGGCACTGGGCAGTGACAGGTCCTAGTTTTGTGAGTGGGCGAGTTGGGGGGTTGGTGGAAATGTTGGAATAAATATATAATAATGTGGGTCCCGCTGATTCGAAAGGCGGGCAATTTCTTCTCTGGCATCAACGTCAAGGACCAGAATTTTGAGAATTGGGGTGTCGTTTTGTCAGACAACTTTGTCGTAGCTTAGTTCACTTACCAAATTATTGTTTCTTTTAATACATTAAATTATTAAGTTATTTATTAACTAATTATTAAAGTTTGGGGTTGTTTAGGATGCGATACTCCATCCTTTTAAACAAAATATTTTAAATAAATCTTAATATAATATTTATTTAGTTCAAATAAACTTTGAAGAAAGATGAAAAGAAACTTTGTTCTCCATGAAATAAAAAGATCTATATATATGAATAGTTATCGTGTACAATAGATTATTGTTGGAAACTAAAACCAAGGTGTTATAACAAACTATATACCAATCTAAAACTATACAACAAATCCTAACAACTTGATTAACCAACCAGAAGCAACTTGTGCTGAGGTGTCATGACTTGCTGACATAGCTTTAACTTTATGCTATTATCCCCTTCAAGAAAGGGTCTTGGAATGACACATAACTTTGATCGAAAAGTAAGGAACCTTGAGCTTTGTAGATATTTAATGAGCAAATATGCAATTTGATTGTCAGTAGAGATGTGTTGTAAAACAAGTTGCTTTGGAACCACTTTATCCCTGACAAAGTGTAGATCTATTTCTAAAAGCTTTGTCCTAGCATGAAAAATTGAGTTTGTTGCTATATCAGCATTGTCACACCAAAGCACAGGAGAATTCTCTTGAGAAATGTGTAATTCTTTTAGCAAAGCTTGAGTCCAAATCACTTCAGCAATAGCAATTGCAAAAGCCCTATACTCAGACTTTGCACTACTCCGAGAAACCACTTTTGTTTGGTTGCAGACCAAAAAACTAAGCTATTACCAAGAAAAAGGCAAAAAGCACTAGCACTTTTTTCTATCATAGGGAGAACCTGCCCAATTTGCATCTATGTAGACTTGGATTTGGAAATTATCTGAGATTGTAAGTTGAACTTCTTCATGCATTGTGCCTTTTAAGTATCTCATAATCCTCTTGACAGCAAGCCAGTGAGCAGTCATAGGTTAGATTGTTGCATAAACTGACAGGTTTTGTTAACAGCAAAAAACAAATCTAGCCTAATCATTGTGACATACTGAAGTGCACCAACTACACTTATGCACTAAGTAACATCTTCATATGGATCTCCATCTGTGACAACCGCCCTTTTTATACATGGACATTTTTAAAGAACGATTGTCACTACGTGAACTTACCTGAAAAATTCGGATATTTTTTTTTCTTCTTTTGTGTAACATTAGAAACATATTATCAACTAAAAACTTAATTCATTTAATTCCCTTTTAAAAACAGTTTATATTTTTCTTTTTCTATAAAAATTATACTTATTTCAAAACTACAATTTTATGTCCCCTTCATAAATTATTATAACATAGTACAAAATACTATATAAGGTTTTAATAGCAAGCTCATCATAGAAGTTTAATAAAACAAACATAATTAAAGTTTTAAAGTTATTCATTTGGATCGCTCCAATATGCTTTCGGCTTCTTCAACTTCCTAGATCCGCGACCACTTACGCATCATAAACTTTTCCTTTGCTCTTATCTACAACACAATATATAATTTTTGTGAGCTAAAGGCTCAGTAAATGAAATTGGAAATCTCACAAAACATTTTCTTTTGCAAATCATACATATTGTACTGCATAACTCATAATCACAATTAATGAGAAATATTATAACATAAATTGTTAGCGTGCGCACGTAACTGTCTAGTACTAAAGGCAGCGACCCTCTAAGTAACTGAACAATGAAATACATAACCCA
>WUAT03000001.1:2034948-2048217 GCA_010015005.3 Ulmus americana
AGATGTAGGATGTGACTCGACTCGTAGGATGACCAAGGCCCGTGGAGTAGGGTGTACTGTAGAGTGAGCTGACCTATAGATTAGGTTGACCCATAGTGTGGGTAACTTGTAGAGTGGGCCATCTTATTGGATGAGCCCTTCATGAGATGGGCCGTGGAAAGCGTAGAGCCAACTTTAGTTGAGCCATGTGAGGATGCCAATAGGCTTTGGTGTTGGACCCAAGGGGGGTCATGGCGTAGAGCCTAGGAATGGGCTGTCACGTTGAACCCACGTGATGGGCCGTGAAATGATGTAGCATGATGCCAGCTGTTCCATTAAAGGGAAAAAATAGTCAATACAGATTTTTGCTCAAACATGAAGCTCCATAAACTTGAGCATATACACCCCGCAATCCCCACTACGAACGTGTAAAAAAAAAAACGTAGTTAGTACATTTTAGGCATAAGAGAAGAGGAACTCAAGTAGTGTGAGATATATTACCTTTCCTTTGTTTGGTCACAAAGGAACTTTGGCCGTCTCCTTATCCACTTTCTTGTAAGATGTTCGCCTAGATGTTTGAATTGGCCGCTTTGCTTTAGCATAAATGGAATCATGATGCAATACGACACCATCACCTCTCCTATAGACTTTGCCGTGGTGGCTGACATGATCGAGTCGAGGACAAAAAGCAAACAACTTTGGAGATCAACCACCAATGCCACCCAATGAACTCTGGTGACATTGACAGGGATGTAAAGACGCTTGCATGTCCTCCACGGCCTACCCCTCTGAATTTTCTTCCCATTAAGAAAAATCCATAAGGTCCTTGTCGACCACAAAGTTGCCGAGACCAGCCTCCATCACTTTCCTATAACGCGCCTCCAAAATTTGGGTGAAAAAGATCATTCAAAAAGTAGACATCTTGAGAGAAAATGTCCCTAAATTTATCACTCCTCTTCCGGAAGTGGTACAGAATCTCATTGATATGATGAAAAAGGAGAGAAATGAAAAAATTAATAAGGAGCAACTAAAAGACTGTCACAATCGCGGCAAGACTATGAGTTATAGTGAAAAACGACTAATCTAGTCTACCCATAACTAAGTTAGTCATTCACTTCATCGTACATCAAAAGAAGTGAGTGACTAAATTAGTCGCTCCAAGACTAAGTAGTTGCAACTCTTCACAGCAAAAACAACAAAATAAATATTAGCATTGACTACGCAGTCAAGCGCGCGACTTTGTTAGTCGCTCACTTCATTCTTAATCAACTGGGATAGTCGCTTTGGAAAATGAAGTGAGCGACTAATGTAGTTGAGCCAACACACATAAATTAAATAAAAAGTTTTGCAGCATCGACTAAGTAGTCGATCAAACGACTATAACAGTCGCTCTATATGAAATAACAAAGTCGCGTACTCGACTATTTAGTCTCTCGTATTCTAAACTGAGTGACTACATAGTTGACGCAGCGACTATGTAGTCGCTCTTCAATATTATTGAACAATTATATATTAGAATCTTTAAAAAAATTTAAAAACCTAAAGAAGTTGAAATAAGAAATAAGTACCTTGTTGGAAATCCACAACCCGACCTCCAAGAGATCCCTAAAGAATTGCCGACCCATGTTTATTGTCCCACCCCAACGGGTCTCATTAGGGTTCTCGATAGAGTTGATCCAACTCCATGAACCTTGAACCCTCGCCTCGTCCAAGGTTTACAGGGATCGTACACGACCTCTTGCTTGCGGTGCTTCGACTTATCACTGACTGTGTATGGGGTCCGCAAAGCAACGACCCTCTTTTGCACCCTTTTCTTCTCCCCAGATTTGAGAGAAGTCACCTCTTGCACGGTGTCTCTAAGCTTCTCGTCGAAAAAAACCCCGGAGTGCACCTCTGTGTTGGGCATGACGTAGGTCAATCGATCATCATCCTCCTGGGGCGGGACATAAACTTGAGCCGACATCTCCCCCACTTGCTCCAATACATTATCCTCCGGGACATGTAATATGTTCATGACCGCGATGTCCCAAGTTTGGATCATGGCAATGAGGGTGTCGATTTTCTGATTAATCTCCGCTAAGGGTGCATCATAATGAGTGAGAACCCGTTCTTCAACTGCCCAACCAACACGGTTGATATACCTCTTTAGTTTGGCCTCCATCTCGGCCAATTTACCCTTCGGATGTTGGGCGGTCCTAATAGTGGACTCGGCTTCTTTGAGAGAAACTTCTTTCTCTCTTGGGCCCTCTTGGATTTTATGGGTTTCAGTTGTGGGGGTAAGGGTGTAGGTAGGCATAACGGCCTCATTTTTCAGACCAACGACATTATCAAGTACTTTCACCAAATCTTCAATGATGTCATCGCTCACGTCATGAATCTGGGATATAGATCGTAAGTATGGCATGCGACTCTCTTTCTCGGTCGATTGCAGTATCGGATGAACAACAACTTGAAAAATTCAAACACAAAGTGTAGTTTGTACAATACTTGAAACTATTTTAAAATTCAAAAAAAAAATAATAATAATAAAGAAATAAAAAAGACCGACTATATAGTCGAGCAACATTTAACTGAGTCGCTCTACTATTTCTTAGGCGACTAATATAGTCAATCGTGACTAAAGGAAGAACAGCTGAATTAGTAGGGCCAATGACTATATCAGTCGCATGACATCTCAGATATAATAGTTGCTTGCTAATTCCATGTGACTAACACAGTCAAGCAACTGACAAAATCAGTCGGTCATTGGTTTTCAGGTCAATTGTTCACCCGACTGTTTTAGTTGTACTCTTATTAGGCAGAGTGACTACGTAGTCTTTACAAAGACTATATAGTTGCTCTGTCAAATATTAAAAAATAAAAATAAAAAAAAAACTTTTTATAAAAAAAATTAGTTTGATAGGTACGAACCTTTTCGTCTTTCAAGGCAGCCATAATCTTGTCTAGGGAAGGAATTCCCTCTTTACAGCCCCAGTTGAGAATTCAAGGGAATCTTATTCCCTCCAACCTCCGCGCACTAACAGATCCCAAGAACGGGATCGCCTCGAACGCTCATATCTGTATTGATAAATACTTCAATCCAATCAATAATTGTACAGAATATACGCTTACAATTAAAAAAGGAAATGATAAAGCCTTAAACACTAACCTGGAAAGCGAAAGGAAAACCGTACAGTGTGTACATCTCCTTAACCCAGTGATTTTGTCTTTTCGGCGGCTTATGCAACCGCTCCTTATACTTGGCGACTAGATTCTTGGACCACAAACTGTAAATGGTGGTCTCAAAGACCTCTAGCTCCCAATGATACACATTGAACATATCCAAGTCATCCACCATACTTATACACACTGAGGAGACATTTCGTTTCACATCCGAGCTGAACAAGACGCCCTCCAAAAAATATATTAGGGTGACCTTTACTCAGTCCCCTCTCTCCTGACTATACCAAGCCTTCGGCTCATCCTTTTTCTTATTTCCCTTATCGGCCTTCTTCTTCACCAGCTTATCCTCCCTCTCAAACATTTTTTGAAAACCTCGGGCAAGGTCATTGAACTTGATTGTTGTGTTACCCTCAAAGTATAGGTCGCGCAATTGATTTTTCCACTTTGCGACTTGCTTGCTGGTTATGTCAACCTTGTCCAAGCAATGTAGTCCACTAACCATAGCGAACTCCCGTAACTAAAACCTAACCAGTTTTCCCTCCACCAAAAACTATAGCTCGTTTCGTTTCAAGCACTTCATGCGTCTAAGCATGAGAAAGTGGATGTATTGGCCTACAAAGGTGTTTCGTTTTGCATTTTTTTGCCTGCCTTCTATCCAATGCATATCCATATCAATGAAGTGCCCAAAACAAGTTTCCCGGAATATTTTGAGCTTCCACTCCTTGAGCTTCTCCTTGATCTCCCTTAACACCCCCAACTGATGCTTGATTGTAATTTTGGCAGGGAACTTGTTGGGGTCATCGAAGATCGAAGGATCAAGGTATGTTCTGAGTATCCGGAGTTGAGGCAACTCGTTCCTTAGATATACCTGCAAAGGATACGCAAAAAATAATAATAATAATAATAATAATAATAATTAATTAATTGGATAGGGTCGACTATATAGTCGCAAAGAACGAATATATAGCCTCTCCGTGTTAAAAACACTCAACTCCAGCGACTAAGTCCCAGTTGCACCAAAAATAAAGGGAGCAACTACATAGTTTGGGCGCGACTGGATCAGTTGATCTTACTTATACGTCTCTTTGTAGGACCTGCTTGCAGCATCGACTAAAGTAATCGCTCTCTTTATTTTCATCACAACTGAACTATAGTCGTGCCACGACTGGTTATAGAGCGGGATTTCATTTTAAGGAAGAGCGACTCCATCATAGTCACGAAACGACTAAACAATCGCTCACTGCACAAACCGAGCGACTATGGCCTTAGTCGAGTGATAGTCGTGTAGTCACACCTCAAGGAGCGACTGCGTTGTGACTGCCTGCGAAAATAACAAAGCGACTACACAAATTAAAGGAGCGACTAGTGTTATACGAAGAGTGACTAAATGTAGTCGCGCCTACATTGCAAAACCGTGAAAACCCATTTTCCCATCCGCTTTATTTGGCCAGAATTTTCCATTTCTCAAGTCATACAAACCACAACTATATTTCTAAACCATAAATTCCAATTTTTATCAACCCAGGTCTCATAAAAAATAAAAATAAAAAGTGTTTTGGGCGAGCTAACCTTTGGTTTCTCTGTTGTTTTGCTGCCTCCATCGCCGGTGATCTCATCCTCTGGTGCGGAATCGGCAACTACATGGGCAACAATGTCCTCCATATTAACAAAGGTTTGGGTGTCTAGAGCTTCGCCGGTGGTGGCTGTGGGTTGTGCTTCTGCTTGAGGACTTTGAGTTGGGGTTTGGGGTTATTTTTGTTCTTGGTCTGAGGTGGTCACGGCAGTGGATGAGTTTGGGGAGGAAGCTGAAATTGGTTGCTTGGTTTCCATGATTCTCGCCAGTGTGCTGGTGGCTTGGAAAAGTTGTAGAGAGATGGTGATGGTTTGGGAAGGAAGAAGAAAGAGGAAGAGGAAGAGGAGAGGAAGAGAGTTTTGAGGTTGGGTTGGGGTGGGGGTGTTTTTTTGAAAAAAGAAAATTGTTGGAATTGGTTTTGTTTTGTTTTAAAGTTAATTTCAATTAAAAAAAAAAAAGGAAAAAAAAATTGCAATGAATAACATTTTTTGGCCAAGTCAAAGATGCAATTCCTATATATATATTCCTCTGTTTGGATAGCCAAAAAAAGAAACGGTTGATATGCAAACATTCTACAGATGATTGCAGAGATTACTAAAGAGCCAGAACAAAATGATCGGCTGCTGGGCCAAGCTTTTAAATTTCTTCATAGCTGTTAATATCAATGTAAACAAACTAAGCTCACTCAACCATCATAGATTCTTAGCTTCTATTGCTCAAAGCTCCTTTGAAACCTCATCCAACAACACCAGCTTCACTGAGACTTTGAAGTTGTATTCTTCTCTGATTCAACACTGTATAGAGATGAAGTCTTTCATAGAAGCCAGATTGATCCATACCCATCTTGTGAAATTTGGATTTTTGGGCTTCAGTGTTGGCAATAAGCTTACTGATGCGTATCTCAAGTGTGGTAGGGGTGTTGATGCACGTAAGCTGTTCGACGAATTGCCTAGTAGGTATATAGTCAGCTGGAATTCTATGATTTCTTATTACATTGGTCGCCGGAAGAGTAGGGAGGCTGTTTTGCTGTTTTCTAGGATGGTTTCTGAGGGAGTTTTGCCGGATGAGTTTACGTTTTCGAGTGTTTTCAAGGTTTTTTCTCAATTGGGTATTGTAGTTGAAGGTCGGATAGCTCATGGGTTGTCTGTGGTTTTGGGTTTGGAGGTTTCAAATGTGTTTGTTGGGTCTGCTCTTGTTGATATGTATGCAAAGTTTGGTAGAATGGAGGAGGCTCAGTTGGTTTCAGACCGTGTTGTTGGCAAAGATGTGGTTCTGTTTACTGCTTTGATTGTTGGTTACACTCAGCATGGTGATGGTGGTAAAGCTTTGAAGGCTTTTGAGAGCATGATCAACCAAGGAGTCGAGGCTGGAGAGTATACTTTTGCAAGCATCTTGATTACTTGTGGGAATTTACCGGATTTAAGAGTGGGTAAGTTGGTCCATGGTCTTATTATCAAATCTGGTTTTGAAACTGTTGTGGCTTCGCAAACTTCACTTCTTACTATGTATGCTAGATGTGGCTTCATCGATGATTCTTTACGCGTATTCGAGAAGATTCTGCACCCAAATCAGGTGACTTGGACGTCTCTGATTGCGGGTCTTGTTCAAAATGGTAGAGAAGAGATGGCTTTGTCCAAGTTCAAGAAGATGATTCGGAGTTCGGTAATTCCAAATTCATTCACATTGTCCACTGCACTTCAGGCATGTTCAAGCCTTGCAATGCTAGAGGGGGGAAGACAAATCCATGCTATGGTCATGAAATTTGGATTGGATAGAGACAGATATGCAGGTGCAGCTCTAGTCAACTTGTATGGAAAATGTGGAAGTACAGGATCGGCAAGGTCAGTTTTTGATGCTTTAGCCGAATTTGATGTGGTGTCCTTGAACTCCATGATTTGTTGTTATGGCCAGAACGGTTTTGGTCAAGAAGCAATTGAACTATTCAATAAAATGAAAACTTTGGGGCTTGAACCTAATGAAGTTACGGTCTTGAGTGTTCTCTTAGCGTGCAACAATGCAGGATTAGTTGAGGAAGGCTGCAGTATCTTTTCCTCCATGAGGAGCAATCAGAACTTTGAATTGACGAGGGATCACTATGCGTGCGTGGTTAATATGCTGGGGCGTTGTGGGAAGCTTGAAGAGGCTGAAATGTTGATTAAACAAGTTAGAAACCCAGATGCTGTTTTATGGAGGACACTTCTAAGTGCATGTAGAATTCATGAAGAGGTGGAGATGGCAGAGAGATCTCTAAAACGAGTGCTTGATCTCGCTCCAGAGGACGAGGGGACTCATGTCCTGATGTCAAATCTTTATGCTACAACTGGTAATTGGACTCAAGTTATTGAGATGAAAAGCACAGTGAGGGAAGTGAAATTGAAGAAGAATCCGGCAATGAGTTGGGTTGAGGTTGATAAGGAGGTTCACACTTTCATGGCTGGAGATTTGTCCGGCCCAGAATCTAGAGAGCTACTTGAAACATTGGAAAGTTTGATACAGAAGGTAGCATATTTGGGTTATGTTCCTGATACGAGATTTGTGCTGCAGAACTTGGATGAGGAGAGCAAGAAGAGGTCTTTGTATTATCATAGTGAGAAGCTAGCACTTGCTTTCGCTCTATGGAGGACAAGAGACAAAACTACTACTATCAGGATTTTTAAGAACCTGAGAGTTTGTGGGGATTGCCATTCCTGGATAAAACTCGTCTCCAAAGCTGTTGGAAGAGAAGTCATTGCTCGAGATGCTAAAAGATTTCATCATTTTAAAGATGGTTCATGTTCCTGTGGGGATTATTGGTAAATCCAATGCACATCCGTGCACTGCTTTACACCATAATTGCTTTTATGGTTGGATTTGTATGAGAACCTATATAACAAATCCGGATTTTTTGCACCAAGAGCTTGAGTTTTTATAACTTAATGCTCAACGAACCGCATGCTGCTGCTTGGTGACACAACTCAACACACACTTTCTGTGTTTGAGATGAAGAGGATCTCAGTGAGGTAAGAGAAATTGATTTAGATTATGTCTGCTGAATTGAAATATGAACAATATGATATGTTTCACCTGGTTTTAAATTGAAACAAACAGATCAACAGGCTTGTTACACAACATTTGTTCTAAATTTCTTACATTGAGTTTTCTCCAGAACTAATGAGTAATATGCATAAACATTAAAACATCTCTCATATGCTCTTTTTTCCCCTGAGCTCTAACTAAGTGATGCTTTAAAGAAGTCTTGGACCTCTGTAAATAAGCAACTCAAAAGGCTCCCTAAGTTGAATTTTACTTCAACTTCTAACCTAGTATGCTAAATATGTAGATGCGATTACAATGCCAGAAGCAAGACAGTACATTTGTGTGCTCACATGAACTGAAGAGCTTCTTTGGGCCTCCCCATAAGAGATAAGACTGTTGCAAAGATATGCTTTGAGGAGAGCCCGGCTTCTTCGATCTGATCTTGGGGTGATCCATGGTCAATGTATCTATCAGGAAGCATCATTGCTCTCAACTGTAAAGGAAGTTCCAGGACAATTAGTGGAAAAGAAAAAACTAAAACGAACATATGAATATAGAGATACTAAGAATATTTTTATGACCACCATGAAATTTCTATTTTGAAGGAAAACTACCTTGAGGGGTCCGTCTAGCAGTCCACTTAAGGTTAGGAAGTGTGAGACATGAGATCCAAATCCTCCAATTGAACCTTCTTCCACAGTGATTAGGATTTCGTGTTCTTTGGCCAATTGCTGGATGAGATTAGTATCCAAAGGCTTGCAAAATCTTGCATCAGCAACCGTCACTGATATGTCTCGTTCCTTCAGCATGCTTGCAGCTTGCACACATTGTTGAACTATAGAACCATAACCCAATATAGCAACTCTACTACCTTCCATTAGTATTCTGCCCTTTCCAATCTAATCAAGAGTTGAACAAAAAGATGTTATATCTTAGTTGTCTGTTTGATAACTCTTGTAGAAGTGTTTGAAATGATTTTATGCTAACCTCAAGTGGGGTTCCTTTTTTATTAGGTGGAAGAACTGCTCCAACTCCATTACCCCTTGGGAACCTGAAGCAGCTTGGTCTGTCATCTATGGCTGCTGCTGTTGCCACCATGTGCATAAGTTCAGCTTCATCTGATGGAGCCATCACCACCATGTTGGGCAAGCAAGCCATGTATGTCACGTCAAATGCTCCGCAGTGAGTTGGTCCATCAGCACCTACCAAGCCAGCTCGATCCATTGCAAAGCGAACTGGTAATTTTTGAAGGTCTACATCATGTACCACCTGAAACAATTTTGAACACTTATTTGGAAATTCTAGACAAATACTGCCTTGGAAAAAGAAAATTTAAAAATCTAAGCCAAACCAAACCACCTGTTATATCCTTTGGTCACCCACCTGATCATATCCTCGTTGTAGGAATGATGAGTAGATAGCACAAAATGGCTTGAGACCCTCAGTAGCCAAACCAGCTGCAAAGGTAACCGCATGCTGCTCAGCAATCCCCACGTCAAAGCAACGAGCTGGGAACTTTTTCTGGAAATAATTAAGTCCAGTTCCTCCACCCATCGCGGCGTGGATTGCCACAATCTTGTCATCTATTTCTGCTTCTTTTATCAGAGATTCAGCAAAGTACTGAGTATACGAAAGTGTAGGGGATTTGGTCTTAAATTGCTGGCCTGTTCTTGGGTCAAACGTGACAACCCCTGAAAGAATGAGGGATAAGTAACTCGCAAAGAACTCACAAATAAGTGTATGATAAAGAGTTCAAGTTTTACCATGCATTTTATCAGCTGCTGCCTCAGCTGGGGGATAGCCCTTCCCTTTCTCCGTCACAATGTGGATCAAGACAGGTCCAGGGGCTGGCATTGTTTTCACTTGCTCCAATATGGTGACAAGATCTCTAACATTGTGCCCATCAACGGGACCGATGTAATACAGCCCAAGCTCCTCAAAGAATGTAGATCCAGAGCCACTGATCATAACCCTTGCATATTCATCTACTTTTGCTGCAACTTCATGCGTTTGCCCTCCAATTTTTTTTGTGATTGTCTTTGATCACATAAAATCTTAATCAGATATTGAAATTTTAATCTAAAATACTCAGAATATGAAGGTAGCAATATCATTAAGCTTAAATGTTTACTTTTGCAGCTTCTCGGAGTTTGCGGAACTGGGTGCTTGATTGAAGCTTGGCTAAAGCACCGGTAAGGGCACCAACCGGAGTTGCAGGGCCATCAAGAGTAGCAGTTGGTAAAGAGACTTGTCTATTGTCATTTAGAATAATAATCATGTTTGCATCCAAGAATCCTGCGTTGTTCATGGCTTCATACGCCATACCTCCGGTCATGGCTCCATCTCCAATCACAGAAATGACATTGTTCTTCTTCCCTAGCAGATCTCTAGCAACTGCCATGCCTGTCAATATTTTGGTGGAAATAAACAATTACACTCAAATATCTACCTCCCTTTATCTCATACAGAATGCTATATCAGAACAATTGAATGGTTAAAACAGAAAAATACCAAGGCCAGCAGATATGCTTGTTGAGCTATGCCCTGCACCAAAAGCATCATGAACACTCTCATCTCTTTTCGGAAACCCGGCAAGCCCTGAAGTTTTTCTAATGGTATGCATCCTAGATCTCCTTCCAGTAAGAATCTTATGAGGGTATGTCTGCAAAAGTTCATTGCTTATCAGAATCTGTTGCTTATAACTCCAAAAAAAAAAAAAAGGTTTTTTTTTCTTCATCATTTTAATGCAATAAACAATGTTATTACCTGATGGCCAACATCCCAAATGATTTTGTCTTCAGGGGTGTCAAACACATGATGCAAAGCTACTGTCAACTCCACAACTCCTAAGCTTGCACTGAGATGCCCTCCTGTCTTTGATACAGTATGTACTATATCTGCTCTAAGTTCTGCTGCTAATTGTTCAAGATCCTGAAAATTTTATTTCAAATAGCATTGATTACCACAAAATTATTGAAAAATAATAGTTAAAAATTGTCACATGAAACATGTGGGAGTTGATGATGAGGAGGATTTGATGCATCTTCATACATGTGTGTCTAGATTCTTCATATGAACTGGGTAATTGATTGTATCAAGCAATGGGGTACTTGGTTTCTCATTGGAATAATCAATCTTCCATCCATCTTTCTCTTTCTCTTTCTTGATCAGCTTCCCCTGCTCATCATCTGAATTACCAAGAGCAGCTTTCAAACAGAGCTGCAAGATCATAAAACCAGTCAATAATGGTGTTTTTTGTGATAAAAACTCAACAAGAATCTATTATACAACCAAAAGAAATGGAATCCATATAGCTAGAAACAAAGAAAAAAAAGGTGAAAGTGGATATATTAGAATCTAATGACCTGTTTTCTGCAACTGTAATTTGGTCCTCTAGGCTTCATGCATGGAGAGAAGGATTGGTTTGGGACAAGAAAAGAGCCAGAAACCGCCATTGATGATCCCAAAGGCTTGTGACTTTGTTAGAACTTCAAGAGACCAAGACAAGAACCAGAGTTTATATAGCAGGCGGGGCACTTAAAAAGGCCTATGTGGCTTATATAAATTAGATAGGCATATAATTCTCTCTTTATGGTAATAACTTTATTACCTTCTCATCTCCTGGTAATAACTTTATTACATTCTTATCTCCTTTTCTGCTTACTGGAATAGGCATGGTCAGAGAGCCGGTGGGCCACGCTCAATAAAATGGGCGTGGACCCAGAAATAAAGTTTAGATAAATCCCACTGGTTCTTTTAATTTATTTTTTATAGCACCAATTCTTTTAAGGATTTATTGTAACCATGGCCCCAACCTTTCACGTTTTCAGCAATTCGGTCTTTGATTTCAATTTCGTTACAAAACTATCTCATCGTCGTTATTTATATGCAAAAAGTCATTTTTGTCCCCTTCTGTCAGTAGTCGTTAAAAGGTCAAAAAAAAATAAAGATAATTTAGTAATTTTTCAAATTCTAAACAAAATATTTAAAGTAAGATTGTTATTTGGTTTAGAGTATTTTAAATAGAACTTTAAGTAGTGTTTTTAATTGGTTCAAAGTATTCAAAATAAAGTATTTGTAACATTTTTTCCTCATCTTATTTATTTCGTGTTATTTAAAATGAGCACATACTTTCAAAAAAATTTAGATAACCAAATTGCTAGTAAGCATTTTAAATTTTTGCATAAATATCCCAAAAATATTGCACAATTTAACAAATAGTACATACATCATTCATAATAAAATGTCTAATCTAGTTTTGATTTTAATAAGTTCACATCAACTTTTTTACGCTATCACAAAAATGTCCCATTGCATTTCCATCACCATTTTTCTTGATGAGTTGATGGTTTCGCATTTTGCTCGTTGTTATCTTCGTCTTGTTGATCCTCATCCGTAGTTAAGTTCAAATCGTCGTCGGAGGACATCATGATAACTTGTCATTGAAATAATAAAATCAAAGCATAACAATATGGTGTGGCTTAGGGGTATGCTACCCTCACAATGGCCGAACGTAACCACGTGGCTCAGGGATATATATCCTCATCATCGCCCAACTAAACCCGCGTGGCTCAGGGGCAACTTACCCTTATCATTGCCAAACCGAACTCGCGTGGCTTAGGGGTAACTTACCCTCCTCATTGCCAAACCGAATCCACGTGAATCAAGGGTTATTAACCCATATCATCACCCAAACATACTTAGCCTAAAAACCAAAATCAAGTGCGCAAATACTTTTATATCTATTCGTTATCAATGAATCCTACAAACCACCCAAAAAATAAACATCATAACAGTACTAATAGCAGCATATGATTAGAAATCACCCAAAAATCATAATATGGATAGCGGATAAAATATCCATAAACAGGACACAAATCAATCTATGTAACAGAAATAGGAAGACAAATCTAGCTCCATAATCAGATAGATACCACAAATCACCCAATAAATCCGAGAAATATCCAAAAATCCTTCAGATGATTTACCCAACAAATCCAAAAATTTTCATAAAATCCATCAGATAAATCACAGGCAACAAGAATATCGAACGCATCAGAGAAATTAACACATAGAACACAAATATCAATATAAAATCTATATAAAAAAAATTAAATCGAAACAGAGAACAACCCAAGGCGTTGAGACGAAGAACAGGGAGCGCCAAGTAGATCGGTTTTAGGACGACCGATCGTGTCGACGGCGAGCTAACGTGGAGAATATCGCCAAAAGCCCACTCTCACGCCAGCCAACGCTAGCCCAGGCACGAATCGGAGGTCGCCCAAGGGAGTGGAGGTGGGGCGGATCATGGGTGGGTAAGGCGAAAAACGGATCGAGACTGGGATACGGGCAGAGACGAATAGAGGTGGACGGCAAAGGGAGTGGTAGTGAGACGGATCGGGGTCAAAGGATGCGATCAAGATGGTTCACGGGTGTGAGAGGGTCGCAGGTGTGAGAGGCGGCAAAGTAAAGTGAAAAATGGTGTTTTTTTGTAACAATAAAAAAAAATAGAGTATTTGGTAATCTCAATTATGGCAACA
>WUAT03000001.1:2058121-2070749 GCA_010015005.3 Ulmus americana
ATGAGACAGGTTCTCCAATTACAGTAAGACTATTAGAAAAGCCTTTAAGTTTCATGATATACTCGATCATGGACATCGAGTTCTTCTTTGTTGTTTGCAATTGCAACCTCAATTGCCTTATTCTAGCTCGCGAGGACAAAGAGAATATTTTCTCAAGAGCAATCCAAGCAAAGTAAGATGTAGTATGACCAATAATCTGAGTCATGATTTCTGGAGTTAGAGATGAATAGATCTAGCTTAAGATCGTTTGATCTTGTCTTTGCCAAGAAACGAAGTTAGGATTAAGATTTCCAGTATTTTGATCAACTTTCTCAAGGCAAATAGAGATACCTTTAATGAAGTATTCAAATCCATTTGCGAAAATTGTATTTTCCATCTGCGATCGCCAAAGAACGTAGTTCATCTGATCCAATTTCATCAAAAAGGCATGATTGAAAAAATGTAAAGTAGGAGAAGAAGAAGATCTTGAAGCATGAGAGGCTCCAGTCGAAGAAGATGAAGAAGAACTTGTAGTTGCCATGCTTGGATCCTAAGAAAGTGCGAGAAAAAGAAGGAAAACGCAAGAAACCGTAACTCTAATACCAACACAACTTTTGTAAGAAAACGAATTTTTGGAAACTCTTCTCAATAATGGAGAGAGTGATCTATCATTAACTATTTATATTGTTTAAAGAAATTTCCAAGTTCTTTGAACCTTTCAATAAATACAACTTGCCTAAACCTCAACTAACAAATTTGTGTTTACAACTACAGTTGTATTAACAACTTTGCTAACGACTTGTTGAGCCGGTGATGAGTTGGAGCTTCTAGATGATGGTGAGTCTTCTGAATCAGCAGCTCTATTCTCTTGACTTTCAAATGAGAATGTATCAATATTCAAAACGAGATAGATTGTTTAATCACAAATTGACGTTGGCAAGCCATAGCTGCTTCACCCAAAACACAAAAGCCTTAAAGTCGAAATTCGCAACTCAACTAAAAACTTACGTCACCAATCGCGGCTGGAAACTACTGAGTGACAAGTAACTATATATTTTTTAAGGAGAAATGTAGTAATTTTTTACTTTTTCTTGATAAAATATCTTTTTTTTTGTCATTATTATTAGTTTTTTAAAAATACAATTTATTATTATAGTGTATGAGCCATTGAATATATTATTAGAATTTTAATTTTTGAAAAACAAAATTTATTACCTTAATAACTTCGCCAAAAAAAAAAAACTTTTTGACTCAAATCTCTCTAAACTTTGCGCAAATTTATATTTTACAATTTAAAGTTAAAACTTGACCTCAATACGTCATGAAGTTGTTGTTTATTGGCTCATACATAAACGTACTCCTAAAGTTTTTGCAAATTTGTACAAATCTATACAAACGCTAATGAACAATAATTTCAAGAGATATTTGAACCGATTTTCAACTTTAAATGATAAAATACAAATTCGCACAAACTTTAAAAAATATTTGAGCTAATAAGTCAAAAAATAAATAAAAATCTGCAAAGGGCATAAAAACACACCCTACAAGGAAAAAATTTAGTAAAATTTTCAAAATGAATCGACCATTTTCACAAATTACTTCAAAAAATTCTGAATGGCTATAAGATTTAAGACTAAAATGACTATACTAATTATGAAAAATTAGAGTATGTTCCCCATAAAAATAAATAAATACAGTACGAATTAAAGTGAAATTTATCCCTACTTCACTAGCAAAAACAAGAAAGACTTCTCCATATCTATCTTCCACCACATCCCCTTATAAGTTCTTTTATTCAAGTCCCAGATTGTGGAGAAAGATCACAGATCAGGAAGAAGAAAACTAAGCATTTGAAATTATTAAAAAAGAAACAAAAATATCTTATTTGGCACTTAGACCACCTAGTCTTATCCTATATTCTCTGTGATGTGGGCAAAGTCAGTGGAGCTCCTGGGCTGGAAAATTCCTCCATTGACATTATAGAGTTTTGAGGATACATCCTCTGTGATGTCCCCTGAATGTACAATCTGTCCGAAGCCTCCGGCATAGTGGTGGCATTCCTCGGAACTATCGGTGACATGTAGCTTCTCTCAGAAGTTGAAGGCATTGTATCAGCCTGATGAGAACCAGCAGCCAAGTTGTTTCTCTGAGATGCTGCTGAAATGTACATCCTCTCTGAACTTGGATGTAGAGCAATATCGTTTCTCTGAGACATTGAGCCAATGTGGTCAGTCCGGTGAGATGTTTCCGGCATGTATAGCCTCTCAGGCATCGAGAACATGGCATCGGTTCTTGGAAATGTTTGCCTCATACTGTCATTCAGGTGACACCCCAGCATAAATACCCTATCAGAATTTGGAGGACCAGCATCCACTCGATGAGGTGTCGTGGGCATGCTGTCGTTCCTGTGTGGAATTGGACCTACATTGTCTTGAGAGGTAGCCATATATAGGCTTTCAGACATTAAGGCCATAGTTCTTTCAGAAGTTAGAGAAATGGTTTCGTTCCTTTGAGATTTTGGTTGAGAATTTTCGTTCCAGCTAGATGTTTGGGGCAGATGCATCCTCTCAGATATCTGGGATGAGGTTATTGAAACTCCTTGGCTTTGTAAGTCCCTCTCCGTTGCATGAGGCAGAGCTAGCGATATTTCCCCATTGGATAAGCTCTTCTCAGACATCGAAGGAATGTAAACACCTTCAGCTGTTGAAGACATAGACGACGTTCCCAGGTTTGATAAGTCTGCTTCAGATGCTGAATGGATGGGCAATGTTGGAACCCCATGGCTCGGAGAATCAGGCTCCGATGCTGAAATGTTTGGTGACACTCTTTGGCTGGGTGAGTCTCTCTCAGATGTTGTAGGAAATGCTGAAGTCTCTCCTCTATTGATCATGTATCTTTGGGATGATAGAGGCATAGATAGTGGCCCAATTAAGCTTGGTACATCCTTCCACTGTTGGGCGACCTTTTTGATCTTGGTGTAAAATTGTACGCCTGATTTAACTGCAAAGGGAATTAGATACCTTATGGGGTAAGAATGTGGTAAGCAATATGATTTTGAGAGAATTTTACCACAAAAGTTTAGATCACCAGCAAATGATGACTTCAAGCCATTAAATGATGAAAATGGCAATGGAAGCGGAACAGGTACATTGATCCCAACCTGAAACGTTACGTTCATACAGAAAGTGACATGTAAGGTAACAATTGCAAAGCATAATACTATAGACTATAATAAAACAACCAGATGAGAGCATGATATTCCCATGTGGATTCAATGGACAAAGATTATGAATAAAAAGAAGTCCAACAAAGTCTTCTAAGTTGACATTTATGAGAATCTCATAGGTTGGTGCAGAGTTTTGCATATATAGCCCTGAGATGTATCTTAGGAGATTGTATAGCTCACAGGTGATCTAGCAAGCAAGTAATCTGAGCACTTTTCAACTCTTATCATATGTCCACATGCACAAATGCATATCTTATATCACCTATGTGAGCAGAAGGAACTGATTTCTTACCAAACTGGCTTCAACTTCATTTTGGAACTTCCTCGCAGCAACACCAGATGATGTAAATATTGAAGCTCCAGTCACATACCTGTAAAAATAGGAGACAAAAATCAAATTTGAAGGATTCATGAAATATCAAATATGAATTAGGAAGTAGCATGTGAAAAAAGAAATCACAATTCAACACAACAAATTGTTAAATGTTCTACTGTTGTGACAATTTATTGGACTTCCTTGTTTATAGAATTGCAGTCGTCATCTGTAGCTCTGGACACAAATAGTATGTAAACCATTATTATATATCTTTAATGTACTATTACTTCCATTACCCCTTCTATATTCCTCTTCTAGCAAAACATGTACTCGTCTTAAAAAAACCCCTAATTTTTTGGTGGTCAAAGTCAATCAGGAAGTACTATGTTTCAGTCAAATTAGAATCAGAACATGTCAAAACATCAAGGAATAGGAGATAAAAGAATGAACTGACCAAAGAAGTACCTGTTATTGTTAACAATCATTATGGCCTCTTCTAGGCTTTGAGCCTGTCAGAGAAAGATCGTGAGACAGAAATTTTGGAAACCAATCTCTAGTTTACATTTGCAAAATTGCTTACTAGCAAAGATGATACACGAGAAAGATTTATCAGCAATACCTGCATGCAGAGAAGAGTTGGTCCACAAATTTCATCCTGCTTAACACAAGATACATTGTTGTCAGCAATATGTCGATGTCTTTGGTTCAAATCCTCCTCAACTAAGAATGATGATTACTCGGGTGGCAAAGCCCAATCATTCAATTAATGTAAAGCTATAGAAAACTTAAAAAGAGGTACCTTATAGCAATCCATGTTGGTTGTAACATCGCATAAGATGGTTGGTCCAACAAAGTTCCCACTCTCGTGTCCTGGAATCTGGAAAGCAAAATGCAAAAGTTAAACAAAGGTTTCCAGGAAGATGGTAACAGAAGTAATTGAAAATCAAATTCCTAAAGAAAAACCCTCCAACGTTGCACACCAATAGAACAGTAACTGTTAAAAGTTGTGCAGCGAAAAAGGAAAAAATACATCTCATCCACCTTGAAAAAACACCTGGAGAACATTGAAACAACTAATATAATAATAAAATAATGAAACACCTTTGCAAGCATCTATTTGTTGGGACTCGACATAACGACTAATTCAACCATCTAGTCTGACAGGCTAAAAGCATATATTCACATTTTTTACTTGGCTTCTAGCCCTGCACATGTCAAAGCATCCATCTTCAAGAATTTGAGCAAGCAATCAATATCAATAGCAAAGCACTACCCTTCTTTGATCCCAATTATGTTAAGAAAGATTATAAAAACCAAGTGATTTTAACTGTATAAACACAAGAAAGTTTTGCAAATATCTCATAGAGGTCCCATGATATGCTGAAAATACTCCTAGACAATATCAAGCAAACTGAATTTAGCAACTCTGATTTGTGTGGACATACACATCTCATGCCAAATTTAATCACCAAAATTCAAATGTCTCAAAACAGTATTAGAACCCATAATTACCACAATATGTCTACCATCAAGAAGAAGTCTAGCACCACTCTCAACACTACTGTGAACTGACTGGCATATACAATCCTTCACCTGCGAACTCCAAGAACATCAAAACCTTTCAGAAAATAACATTACGTCTATCAGTCAACAAAGATATAAAAATAACAAATTTTCAGGTTACAGAAACAGAAACTCAGATTCCTATCAATTTCTCATCTAAAGAGCAGAATAAATGGCTATATTTGTGGAGGCATGTATGCACCTCTTTGGTAATAACTGGACCAAGGTCTGCATTGGCATCTGTTCCCACATTCACTTTAAGAGCTTTGGCACGCTCAACAAGTTCACCTTCCCTATAAATACGAGTAAACCACCAAACTTTAAGTTTTTAGCACATTTCATAGGGACTACAAAGTCACGTTTTGCTGCAAGAACATAATAAATTTTCAAGACTCAACTTAATAAGGGACTCTCTAGATGGAAAAATGTGCACAAAGAAAATTTGAAAAGAGAAAGGGTTTTAGTAAACACATAATACCATGGCATTGAACCCCCAACAAAAATAGCTGTACTGAGAGCCATGCCTGCCACCCCAAAACCAGCAGCAACTAGAACATTCAAAGTAGCATCAATGCTAGCATCTGGCATGATGATTGCATGATTTTTCCCTCCTATATCAGTCTACAATGTCAACATGTCTATCAGTTAATTTCAAATTTTAGTCCAGAATAACAAAATTCCCATCTATATGAGAAAGAGAGAGATGAGGTGATATGATCTGAATTCTGTATGATATGACAAGAAATGAATGAACAAAAAACTAATCACCTGAACACGTTTTCCCTTAGAAGCTGCCCTGGCATATATATGCGTTCCAGCCTGAAGAGTAGGTAAACAAATGAAAGAATAAAAGGACTGGATCATAAGACTGGATTAATTGCATAGTTGAGTTAGAAAATATTGGAGCCAAGATTATCTAAACATGATTATGACAGGCCAAATATAAGTGTCACTAAGAACAAATAAGACCGCAGCAGTAGAGTTTGGTTGTCAGAGATGTCAGTGTAGAGCACAGAGAGCCAATGAGAATACTCATGATTGCTTACATTTTCATGCAATTTTATTGTCTTAGCTTCATAACCAAGTATTATTGAAACAATGGTGAGAGAATGAAAACTTGTCAGCTCACATGAAAATGACATTAATCAAATAAAATGATAAGAATGTAGCCCAGACGCAGCTTCTGACTATAATGTAGAAAACCATTGACAAGATTATATGTGACTGTACTGATTACATTGAGTGTATTTTAGTTTAAAGTCATCTAAAACATTATAAATTTGTAGTAACTTGAAGTCGCAAAGATTAAGAATTAGCTTACCTCATTTGCACCAAAAAAGGATATAGCTTTTATATCATCATCATCACAAATATCATCAGTGATATCCTGTTCACATACAGTTTCAGAATTAATCTATTACTCAGAATATTAGGATCCCAATCTCAAACACAAGTACACATCATAAACAAAGAAAGAAAGTCTATAGTGAGTATATAAGTTAAGAACTACACAATTATGTACATAACAAAGAACAAATAGTTTCGTGAAAAACAAAATGCTTACATGAGCCCCATGAACAATATTTAAGACTCCATCGGGCAGACCTGCCTCCATTGCTAATTCTGCCAGGATCATTGAAGCCCCTGCACCAATATATATATATAGTCATTTATTGTATGTTAACGTGGGGAAAAGACATCAGAAGTGCAAACTAAGAAGATATGTATATAAATGAAACAAATCACTAAAGAAAGTCAGAAAAGTCAATATGTCCATGTTTTGCAACATAGTGAATTCCTCAGCAATTAGCTGAACTCATCCAATCACCAGCGCAAAGAATACTGCTTATAGCCTATAGCCAACAGAAATGCTTTAAAACATAATTTCAAATATGCAACCCCATTAGAAGTAAATGTCCAGTCACCATACTTACATAAGGTATTTAAGAAAATCAATCGATTTGAGAAGGAAAAAAAACAAAACAAAACAAAAAGGAAAAATCTCTCAATTTTAGTAGGAAAATAGTGCTAAAAGGGTTACCTGGATTCTTTTCACAAGGCTTAAGAACAAATGTATTCCCACATGTAACTGCAATTGGAAACATCTGCCCAAAAGATAAATAAATAAATAAAGGAGAAAACAAACAAACCAATCTCAGTAGAAAATTTGTATTCCCTGTTCCTTCCCTTTTCTACCCAACATAAGGCAAATCAGGCTTCTCAAGTACCAAGAAGGATCTTCTATTTCAAAGAAAAGGAAAGGGACAGGGCAGGTTGATTCATATGCACCACCTATGGAGGGGCCCATTAATGGTGAGAAGGCCGAGCATATGTTTATAATTAACCTTTTTCTCATGAATGGAGAGCAGCTATTGAATATCTCAAGTACAAGAAAAAAAATTGAAAAATATGAACAGAATTTTGTTCAATAAGGATTAAGCAATAAAATCCATGGCTACAGGATGGAAAATGTAAAAGGGCTTCAAGAAGCCATTTGGGATAAACAGTCAGCAATGATTATTCTATCCTAATGTACACAAATAATAAAATACAAGAAAAAAAAATCTCAATAGCATCAGCATGAGGAAACAAACTACTCTGAAGCACGCTAGACTATTTCCTTGCTAGATAAAATCAGAAGAAATGGGAAACAAATAAATTAACAGAAAAATAGAATAGAAGATGTGGAGAAATTCTAGTGTCAAAAAAAAAAAAATCATAGTTGGCCCACTTCCTAACAGCTTAAGTTTTCAGGAAAAGTAATAATCCGAAAATATCTTTCTTTATTTCCTTTTTATATGTTATTGTAGAGTTGACTGTTTTGTGCTTCCTTGTATATGCTGACTAATAGTAATAAAAATTAGGTTAGTTTCCTTTTCTTTCTTTCTCGTTTCTGGGCTGTAGTCTATATATATGATTATAAATTCAATTGAACAGATACTTTCACATATCTGCAATAGATGACATACCCACAAGGCAATTGTTGCTGGAAAGTTGAAAGGGCATATTCCAGCACATACACCAAGTGGTTCACTGATGCAATATGTGTCAATTCCATTAGATGCATTAGGAAGAAACTCCCCCATTTGTAGTGTTGCCAACCCACTAGCGTGTTCAACAACCTCTACATGCAAAATAGAGATGCATTCAGTTAAATATCAATAACAAGATATCATCATACCAAGAAATTGCAACAAGCAACATAAGCAAATACTAACCTAAACCGCGAAGTACATCACATTGGGCACCCTTCAACGTCTTACCCTGTTCAATAGTAATATTCATGGCAAGCTTATCCTGTAAATTGCATAATTTTTCATTAATATCCATAAGTTATCAATAGATCATATTTAGGATGACTTTATGATTTACTAACAATATCTCTGCGGATGAGCTCCTGGAACTTAAACATAATACGCTGTCGAGTGGTGATAGGTGTGTTTTTCCATAAAGGAAAAGCTTGCTTGGCTGAACTAACTGCAGCTTTGAACTCTTCATAAGTACTTATAGGAACTTGAGAAACAACCTCCTGTGTTGCCTGATTGAAAAAGAATACATTATTAACAGGACATGAAAACAACTCTTTACAGAAGAACATAAAGAAACTAAATGAGAATGTACAAGCTTACAGGGTTTATAACATCAACAGTTGAGCATCCTTGTGAATCCACAAATTTTCCTCCAATAAAGTTAGGAACCTTAAGCTGCATTTTGAATCTAAAATAAGTTGTAATACTCAAATTGCTCAATAAAAAGTAGAGAAGCAAGCCTGTGAAGCAAAAGTCATCTTCAGTCAATTTAAACTTCACACCATACCAGCTGGTTATTTTGCTTCATCATCCCCAAAGTAGGAGCAGTACTTGTTTTCACAGGAATGGATCTATTAGGTTTCCATGACTTGAAACTTGTCTCTGCAGAAATATATAAACAAGTAAATACAGACATACAGAGAAAAGATAAAAATCACAAATAACAATTGACAATCAGCTGACTCCTAAGATTATGCTGTTAATAGGAATAATAAAAATTTTACTCAGTTACTCTTCTCAAAATTTTAACTAAGACACACACATCTGCACTGATGTAAAAGTGCATTTTCATGCCAACTAGCTAAAAATTACGTCATGAGCTATTTTTAAATTTTGATTCATGCTTAAATATCATCATTTTCGGTTACCATATTCTCACTGGAAAAATCAGCATAAAAGCTAAAAATAAACAAGAGCTAATGTACCCATGATCTCTTTTGTAGCTAACAAAATCATGACAAGAGGAAAGATCATCTACTAGAAACCATAAAAAGACATTCATTATTATCTACTGAAATTTTACTAGTTATTAGATTAAGAACCAGCAAATGGAAGTTTAGCCACAAAAATGACTTTGTTTCTTAGGAAGCATGAAAATGCTCCCTTGTATGATCTGGAAACTGTAGTTATCAACAGCAAAGCTGTCCAAATCAATCTCAAGTATTTACCATGCATCACAAACATAACAAAGTTCCAAATTACCCCTAGAAGAAATAACATCCAAATTCTGCTGTTCAGAAATATTAGCTACCACATTACCAATTTCTCCAGTAAGGTTGGAAAGAGATAGTACCTGATAGAGTTCCTTGACGTATCTTAGCTTTGAGGTTGTACAAGTGCCTTGGTGTTGACTGCAGTTCTGGATTACACTGCTTGAGAGCCTTAAGCACTTGACGAGGCTTTACACCAGCTTCAGTCATTACCTTAATTTGTCTAACCTCTTCCTCAGTAAAACGACGACTATAAGGATGCTCTGACATGTCCTTCAAGGCTTCATGATTGTGCTCACCATTCTTTATTGTAAGCACCCATACATCGTCTTCCTTTTTACCAATGGCTTCAAAAGGACAATTTATAAGACGTGAACTTGCTTTCCTTTTGCGTTTACTTTCATCAATTTTACGCCTATTACGATAAACACCTCCTCTATCACAACCAAGGATGACTCTTCTGTCTTTCCTAGACTTCTTTATAGTCACTACATATCCTTGACTAGCACCAAAATCACGAACATATTTTATTAGTTCTTCACGATCTTGAAATGTTCCAGATTGAGGAGGAAGCATCTTGTTCTGACCTGTATGCTCTTCCTGACTTTGAGTATCCATTTCTGAGGCAGAAAGCCAAAAACAAAAGCCTAATAAGAAAAACAAGCTATGCATATTTGAGCAAGAAGAAACTGAAAACTTTTCCTTCATGAATATGTGGTACAGGTAAAAGATAAAACCTGAAGAGTTACAAAAGAAAAAATATATATATTAATGGTGGGAAATGGTCTACAACATTTCATATCTATATATGTACATTATGTGTAACTTACAGAAAACACTGCATAGTCTGTTTTCTCCAACAAGGAATTTTGAAACTAGTCTACTGATAATTTTCTTTTTAATCCTAATGATCCCCAACAATTTATTGATGGCGCGAAATGGTCTACAACATTTTATTTATCACAAATTAGCGCCTGACTTTTGATGAATGGTACTCGCATAATCCTGGCCCTTTTTTCTGCCAATTTGGCCATTAAGACACATATTCCACTCACATGCTCAAGTATCAAGGGCTATTTGATAAGAAAAAAGGTTTACTTCTTTATACTTCATGGTAAGTTTTATTAGTGAAATGAATTAATCCCAAACATTTCCTTACTGTGCTATCCAAAATCCCCTTACCACACGAACAAGCGTGGCTTAATGAAAAACTTGATGAAAAAGAGGGTTAGTACTAGCCATTGATAATTCATCTTACAACCCATTTAAAAATAAATTCGAGAAGCATTCAGCTAATCATCCATGCAATTATCATATCACAAGAAAAATTGAGTAACAATGACGTTCTTAATAAGAGTTAAGACACCAGCTAGAACATGCAAAAATCCCTGCACATTCTTTGTAAGAGACAGACACCAGCTAGAACATACAATATCCCCCAAAAACTGATTCTCATGAGAAATAAACATTTACTTCGCTATAATCACCTTCATACGTAAGAAATCAAAAATCCAAGTGAGCCAATCAATATATAAAGCTTCAAACATCACAAAACAAAACAGAAAACAAAATACTATCACAATAATTCCAAGAGAACGAGCAGAAATCCAACAAGAAACATACCAGTTTACCAAAAACTTGCAATTTCCCAACTGGGTTAGTGCTAATTCGACCTGCAAATCCTAGCTTCCGCACATAGTTCTCAAAAATTCCTGCATATAAGAATCAAAACACACTAAAATCAATCCAATAATCCAATTTCGAAAGAAAATCAGAAAAATTAATTAGAAAATAATTACTTACCAAGAAAGAGGCAACCAGATTAAGGTAATAATTGAATTCTCTTTATGAAAAAAAAAAAAAAAAAAATGATCTCGAAAAATCCACTGATTGAAGAAACAAAGAAGAAAAAGAGGGAAAATTTGAAGGTTTTGGAAAAGGATCTGGACGCCCACAAGTTTTGATTAACAGGGACGCCTTCACTTGCTTCGAAGACAGTAACTAGAGCCCTTGAGTTAAATTTGATACCACGCTTTTGGTAGCGCGTGAAGTTGGAGTGGATTTTAGTTGTGTAGAGTGTAGACCACGCGCCTTAGGAATAGTGTGGGTGTAAATTTTGCTTGTTTGTTTTCCTACAATTGTGTGTGGGTGTTTCGGCATTTCGAAGCTCTTCGAGACGGGTGTCCCTTTAATCAAAATAGGGAAAATGATAGGGTGTTGCGCGTCTATTTGGAAGGTTTTGCACCTGGCTGAGCTGTCCCCGTTTATTAATTAGGAGGTTAGCTTATGCGTAATCAGAATAATAACTTGTAATTAGATTTCCATTAAAAAAATAATAACATAATTAGATTAGTATGTAGTCGAATTGATATGTAATTAGGGCCAGTTTGGCAATGTTTTTGAACGATTGTTTCTGTTTTTTATATATAAACAAAAATATGAAAAGGTGTTTGATAAATAGAAATAAAAATATTTCTTTGAAAAGTTTTTTTTTTTTTTTTTTATAATAGAAAAATAATATGGTGCTTTTGAAACTTGTGTCCTGCTTTTACTTTTGAAATTTTTATTTTTTTTTATAATTTTTTTTTCTCATAATTTTATTTAAATTCCTATTTTTTTTTCACTATAATTTTTTTCTCATATATTTTTAAAATTTTCTCTTTCCTAATTCACGTCTCTCTTCTTTTTATTATATTATTGTCTAGTTTATCTTTTTTCTTTATATTTAATTTTTCATCATTTTTCTCTTTATTATATTTATATCTAGTATATCATATATCAAGTTATTATCAAATTATGTTTATAAAATTTACATTTAAATATATTTCAAATCATTAATTATTAATTTATCAAAATAATTTTATTTTTATTTTAAAATATAATAATAATAAATATTTTTATAAATTAGTTACATGAACTTATAAAAAATTAAATAATTCATATGATTGAATTTTTATTTTGAAAAAAATTAAAAAAAATTCATACAGTAATAAAAAAAAATTAATATTCTTAAATATTCAATGTA
>WUAT03000001.1:2079547-2091519 GCA_010015005.3 Ulmus americana
CCCTGAATATAAAGGGGTAAATATGTATTTTACACCAAAAAAAAAAAAGGTACAGATGTAATGACTTTTAAAAAGGTGTGCAAATTTAATGGGTAAGGAAAAAGGGGGTATAGGGTGTAATTTCCTCAAGCTTTGGGCGTTAGGTTCTGCCCATTGGGCTTCTTGGTGAAAAACCTTCCCAACAGCATGTTTGTATGGTGACGCAACATTATTCATATTGCTTAAAGTATAGACCTATATCAATTCACTGTACATGATTCAAAAATTTATAAAAAATCTCTCCAGAATTCTCTTTCTACTTCTGCCTTTAACTCTCTACTTTTATACATGTCCTAGAATTTTGGGAAGACTTTTTTTTTTTTTTTTTTTTTGCATTTTTCTTAAAGCCACTACATTTTTCTTTTTCATAAAAAGAAGTTAAATATATTTGAAAATATTTTTAAATCTTGAGAATCGGAATATATTTAATAATTTTTTTCTTCCAATCCAAAAGAAATATATATATATATTTTCAAGAAATCTCTAAATATAGAATTTTAAATTATTTTTATTTTTTATTTATGTTTTTCATTTTACAATATCAATTTTTTATTCTTTTTATGAAAATGCGAGAATCAATAATCAATATTATAAAAAGGATAAACAATAATAATAATAATTAATATAATCAAACTTGTTTCATGCAAAATTTAAAACAAAAATAAATATATAAATAAATAAAATTGGCAATATAAATCGATTTGAACATTTAAACGAAACGAACACGACCATAATTTGATCGAAATTTAGGGAGGGGCATTTGACCCAATAAGATTGTAATTATATGGAATCATATTCGACCTATTTGTTCAATCATCGCAATAATTAGAACTAGAAGATGCTTAATTGCTTAGGACAAATCATTACCACTACTCTTTCCTTCACCATTAAGTCGAGATAAGAGCGAATAATTCAAAATTATAAGATAAGAATATAGAATAAAGAATTGGAATACTACATTAAGAACTCAATGCAATCCTTGGACTCTGTTTCGATTTGTAACAACCACCTTGTATATCAATCAGGTCACAAAAACATCAAGTCTGGGTCTAACTCTTTCCCTCCTTACAACATGAAAACTTCCAAGATTATCATCGATAAAAACCTTTATTTCTTCTCAAATTGGAAAGATTCCATACCAAAAACCACCAATTCTCTAGGAAACTGCTTGATTGACAGAAATCTAAGGCTATTCCTCATCGAAACTGAAACAATTTTCTCACACCCTTATCAAAGGGAAGCAAATGATCAGCTAAAAAAAGAGGTGGTTAGTAGCAGCTTAAATTATCATCAACCTGCCTTGAACAAAATCGTTAAGATATGTACAATATGGCCAAAGGGGCTTCCATAAGCCTTGTGTATTTTAGCCCTTTTCAGGAAATCTCCTTCATCAACCATAAATAAGTCGATAATGGCCCTTAGATAACTTCCAAGGTGGCCTCTATGTTGTTAATAATTGGTTCGTCTTCCATGGTTCTACCTCTCAACAAATGGGGTTTAAGTTTGTTCACATCAGACATTTGAACTGGTTTCAGAAAGAATTCTTCTGCCCCCTCCTTCAAGCATCTGATCAAATACCCATCAATCCATGTCAGAATACAAAATTAATCCAATATATATGTATATATATAAAGATTTGTATTGTTTCTCTAACCTGTTGATTCTTGAAGGAACATTCTCTGATGACATGATAACAACTGGTATGTCTTTGAGAGATTTAGATTGCTGCAGATCAGATAAACAACCAACTTCAGATTTAATTTTGCACTATTTTCAAAACAAGTCTGATAATTACAGAAATAATTCTCACGAAAGCTTACCTTAATCTTTCTCAGGAGTTCATAGCCTGTCATTCCAGGCATCCAATAATCTGTAATTATCAAATTAACCTCCAAATCTTGTTGATGATCACTCGGCAAAACAGAGGAAACATCTTGATCCATTTGTTCATCTTCATTCAAACCCAGAAACTCTAAGGCTTTAGATCCCGAATCTACTACAGTAACTGTAATGATCAAGAAAAATAACAAATACCCAGAAGATTAAAACACGAAACCCAATCGAAAATCAAATCAAATAACAAAAACCCTAAATATGAAATTCAAAATTACCTTGATAAGAAGAAGTTTTGAGGAGCCTCTCAATCAATTTCCTGTCGATAATACTATCATCAACAGCAAGAACGTGAAATTGTTGCTGTGGAGCCATACACATAATTGCAGAAGAACTTGGGGGAAAAGGATTTAGAATGAAGAAGAAGACCGAAGAAATTATGATGGAAACCAAGAAATGGATTTGTGGGTTTTAATGGGTAAGCCATCAGGATCAAAAGATACGAAAATCCTCTACAAAATTTGACAGTTTGGAAAGCAAGATCTGGAAGATTTTCTACAGAATCTAGCGTATCTTCTTGGTCGATTTTTCAAATAACGAAAAAGCAAAGAAAGTGGGATTTCTTTTATTTATGGGATATTAATATTTTGTTGACCAAACGTACATTTAGGGGATTTTATTTATCTCAAAAAATATCCTTATCCTGTAATAATTTCAAAAAGAACCCTCAAGAATTAGATTTTTAGTCATTTAGATCATTGGGTCAAATTTAAGTTGATTTTTTTATTATGATTTGTCTGAAATTCTTTTTTGAAGAATTTGAGAGGATTTTTTTTTTTTAGAATTACGTTTTATGTATTATAAACCCAACAAAAAATAAATAAATATTGTTTAGGAATAATGATACCTTAAAACATTACATACCATGAAAAGAAATAAGGATAAATCGTTCATTTTTAAAAATTTAGTTAACTAAGTTTGACCTAGAGTACTAAAAGTTAGAAATTCAACTTTAAAAATATCTTTTGAGATTATTAAAAAATAAGAATACTTTTATATAAACAAAGACGGAAACTCATTTAGCTAATTGTCTAAGCCCACACATAAAATAAAAATAAAAATATAAAATTATATTGTTATCCATTAACATTTTTTTTTTCTCTCTATGTATTACAATACAAGCAACAATAGCAGTCTCGATTCAGGAAATACGATTACTATGTGAAATAGATGCTTACGGTCATAAATTTCACCACCACAAACTAATTTGCACAAAAGCTCCAAACTACTTTGGTTTTAATGTTACATGTGTTTTGGTAAACTTATAGGTACTTCTCTTGAGCCAAATGAGGCACCCACATCTGCTACCCATGGTTGGTTTCTGCACAGAACTGAAGTGTATAGTATTCGAATACATGCACAATGGTAGCTTAAGGGACATATTCTTGAGAGACATTTTGTACTCCTCTCGCAAAAGCTCCACCAAAAGAATCCGGACCCTCCGATGGCATGACCGGATCCGGATCGCCGCCGAGGTTTGTTCCGGCGTGGGCTTCCTCCACATGGCGAAGCCCAAGCCCATAGTTCACGGTCACCTGACCTTATCCAAAATCCTCTTGGACCGTAATCTCGTGGCGAAAATAAGTGGGTTTGGGCTTTCTCAGAGCGGGGACGAGCACAGTATCCGGTCTGATATTAGGGCTTTCGGGGTTTTGTTGAACCATCTTTTGACTGGGAGGAATTGGGCTGGGCTTGTTGAGGCGATGACCATGGACCGGGCTGCCTTGGTCCGAGATTTAGATGAAATGGCTGGGCAGTGGCCTTTGGGCCTGGCTGAGAGGTTAGCTGATCTGGCTTTGAGGTGTTTGTCCAGTAACCGTGGGCCCGCTACAGATTTGAGAATGGCAACTGTGATGGAAGAGCTTAATGACTTGAGAGAAAAAGCTATGGAAATGGTGACAAGAGGAGAAGAATGTGTGGTGGTGATTGATAGAGGAGTTGACATGGCGGCCGATCGAGCCGTTGGTAGAGATGACCCCTCAGATTTACCCAGTTTTTTTCTCTGCCCCATTTTTCAGGTAACTTTATTCCCTTAGTTTTCCAATTCAAAAAATACTATTTAAATATAAAATCTAAAATATTATAATTTAATTTACTTTCACACAAATATTTAAAAAATTCAAATAACACTATTCAAATTGTGAAACAAACTAAATCATCACTCAATGGTTAAAATAAAAGAAAAACTATTAATTAGTCATCGAGTGGATTAAAAAAATATATATGAATAGTCGTTTGTTCGTTTTTTTTTTTTTTTTTTTTTGAACAGAGTAATATGTTGATTTTGAATCAATATACAAAATATTATAAACCAAATTATATTATATGGTTTTAAAAAGAAAAATAAGTCTTCAAATTATTTAGAGAAAGTAGTAGTTGAGGATTAATTGGTTTTATTTTTGGATGCAGGAAGTAATGAAGAATCCACATGTAGCGGCTGATGGATTTTCATATGAGTTAGAAGCCATAGAGGAATGGCTAAGGATTGGAAGTGAGACTTCTCCAATGACAAACTTGAGGCTAAAGCACACTTTCCTTACCCCTAATCACACCCTCAGGACTCTTATCCAAGATTGGCATAACAAAAGATCCATTCCAACTCCATAACTTTTTTGTAATTTAGGTAAAGAGATGAAGATGATAATGTTCATGGTTTCGATAATAAGATGAGAAATTTTCATATTCGTATCCCTTGGTTTAATTTTTATAATGACAAAATTGCCTAAAAAATTAGAATTAAAAACACAAGTGGACTTGTTTAACAATAATTGGTGCTAACCTGACGAGAGAGATCTCAAACTCAAATCTTGAAACCAGGTGTTTATAGGTTCGAAACCTATCATTCTATATAAATCTCAACTTTTTTGTTGTTGTTTAAAGAACAACTAATTCAATCTTTGTTGATTCCTTTAGACATGTAAGGAAGATTATGAACTACCCATGTTTTGAGGAAAATTTTTGCTTAACCAAATTCCAAATGAAACTTTCCCCCATGAATAAATTTGAGAACTCAAAGTACCAACAGACACAAATGATTATTTTATACGTAGAAAAGGCGAAAATATAGACCTTAAAGAATGTGTTTTACAGTTTTACTGTAGTACAATTCAAATTCTCAACGATAGGTTATAAATATAAAATTTCACTAACCTGCTAATAGAAAGAAGCTTTCCTTCTTGTGTCAAATTTATGTGTATGAACTGACACTCTTTTAGTTTTCTCCAGGTTCAGCACTATCTCGTCTTCAAGCTTTGCTGCCAAAATCTGGCAGCCGATGATATTTTTGTAAGAGAAATTTCACACAAATAGGTGTACTCTACTAATGTGGTAGAGTTGAGATTTTGTCAGACTCCCAAACATCTTGAAAAGCAAAGACATTTAGCACATCTCCTTGGAAGGGAGTAGTCTGCAAGTAAAGATGGATCATTTCTGATTTCGTCAGCGCGAGACCATATATATGCACCTCGTTCTTGCCGGCTTCCAGGGACAGTGTTGTCCAATACAAAAGCTATCAAGAGTGTTACCACCATGTTCATGGATAGAAGGCCGTTTAAAGCAAAATCAAACTGGGAAAAAAAAAGAGGCAAAAGATCACAAAACTGATCAGCAAAAAAGAATAGTGCTCATTACCATATAATTTGACGCAACGGGAAAAGGGTTAACTTACTTGTTTACTGCCTGTACGCACCGGTCCATCAGATGCTGCCGAGAAAGGAATGAAATAACTAGGCAGTATCAAGCTGGATTCGGGTTGGTATTGTTGAAAATAGGCAGGGACAGATAAACCAAAGAACAACGAAACGCCAACTATTGTTATGGTTCTGAAACTAGCTGTTTGACTGTATTGCAAAGTTGAGAGACCCAAGGCCACAGTAAGAGCCCACATGAAACAAAGTACGGCAGCAGCCAAGGCCAGCGGTATAGAAGCAAGAATGGCACCAATTTTTCCTATAAAAACAAAACGAATGATAACTTTTGAAAGAAGCAAAAAACTGAATTAAAAATGAACAAGCACTCAAGGGAATCATAGTTCTACCCAACCCTTCCTTTCTGATGATATTTCTTTAGTAGTTTACCTATAAATGAGAAGATTATTAGAAAAGCGGCTCCAAGTTCCACAGCCCTTCGATTTGCCACCTTGGTTACGTTAACAGTATGCAAATTTTCAGTCAAGGTTGTTGACCCAGTTCCGGAGCCCCAAAGTCCGGCTAATATGCTGCAGAAACCCTCCATTGCAATTCCTCTGCTGACAATTCCTGGTGTTGGAGGCTTCGAATTGATTAGCACAGACATAGTGTGGTAAGTACCAATCTGGAATAAGTTTTTGCACAAGTCACGTTAGTTTACTATGAGAACATGAGGTTATAGAAACATAACATGTTAACAACTTAACATTTATTCAGATACTTCTGAATTATAAGACCCACCGAATCAACTGATGCAACGAGTGACACTATGATCATGATAAGTGACGTCCTGAAGTGGAAGATAGGGATACCCCATTGTAAAGGATAAGGAATCCTGACCCATGCAGCTGTTCTCCATGCATTGGAAACATCAGTTCGGCAATATTTCATGGTATATGCATGTTTTCTACATGCATTAATTAGTATGTTTGAACTCGGTACATCTGCGCTGCATCCTTTGTAGTTATATGCTCCACCGGCAGTCAAAAAGAACGCGTATATCCATACGAGAATAACACTCAAGGGAACCTGACATGGTTGAAAAGCCAGCAGAATTTTATCACACCACCTTCAACAGTTAAATCGATAATACTTAGGGATATCCTGTGGTTTTTATTCCAATGGCATCTTCACAATCTTTTGCGGCACGTGTGTATATATACATATATATAACATCATGCTTACGGACAGCATTGCAAAGCATACATGCAAAGCTCTAGACATGGGAATTTGACTTCGCATTTAGTCATAGTCTTGTTTGCTCATGGGAAGGAAAAGAACAGGATTAATTAACACACAAAATGATCCTTCTATTTACTAAGAAAACCACCACTTAGGTATTAAATAGAAAAGCTTTAAAAGTGTCAAAATGTTGAAAGGTAAGGTTCATACCGCATAAATCCGAAATAAGCGATTCCCAAATATGGATATTCCTCGAAGGTACTTCAAAAGAGAGTGCACGAAAACAACAGTCAGTATTTCACCAAACAGGCAGAGAAAACAAATATAGACACTAAAGCTTTGCATTATAAAAAGACTTGAAATGAAGAATCTCTCTAAATGACAATCTGGAACAAAATACAGGTGCATTTAGGATTAAATAATAATAATAATAATAATCCATATCAGTTACTTTGCTAGAATGTCAGTTACCAGGGTGAATATGAGAATCAATAGTATCAGAGGAAGGCTTATTTCCACACAACTCCCAGCCTGTGGAAAGCCATAGCTGAAAAACGCTAAACCCACTGCAGCAACAGTTGGTGCAACCACAATGGGGTTTGTCAATCTGCAACATTTTACCATGAAAATAAGAAAGGTCCTTCTCACTTCTACATCTATTGGCAAATTCAATTACTAGAGCAGATATTTTGTATGATAGAATTACTTGTTGTATCTAAATATACTAAGCCTTTGATGGAAAATTGGAATTAAAAATACTGAGTTATTGGTCATGGTCATGAAAAAATGCATACTGAATTCGGAAGCATTGGAATTTTTTTTCATAACCACGACGATAACATTCAAATAACCTTTCTTGATTACCTTAGTAAAAAGGACATTGAGCCAGAAAATCCCAGGAGGCTTTGAAATATTGAACCAACAATTATAGCCCCTTGGAGTTCTCTCATTATATGCCTAAATTTCTGGAATCCAATAATCACTTATTAGTATTCGGACTACTATCAATATTAAAGAAGAATAAAAATGAGATTCACAGTATCACGTAAACATGCAAATAAAAAGGAACACTTCGCTGGTAAGATTATATTGTAGAAGCAAAAATGTAAAGATTAAGTGAATAAATTATGTTCTAGCCTATGTTAATCAACCAATCAAATTCTGAAGTTTGTGGAAAATTTAAGAATACAGGAAGTTTACCTAGACTTTAAAACATAATAGAATGTAATAGTTAATTAGTTTTTGAACTTACATGCTCGGTCAGATTTCGAAATTCCCGAGAATTCATTATGACTAAAGCTGGTGCCAAATAAACAAATGAGCTTCCTTGAACTAGTGGAAGTCGAGTTCCAAAGTATGAGTGCAGTATCGTCGTTACTCCAGAAACCAGCAGCATTGTTGAAATCACTGTGGCAGTATCTTTCTGTATTACTCACGTAAAATAGATGTACCAATAGAGAAAACAAAGTGAACTTCCTTCTCACATTGCACCAAACCAAAGAGTACAAAGAGATGTTCAAACACCAAATATTAGAGAATGCTCAGAGGCACAATAGATTACAGAAAGAGATGCTTACATCTGATCCACCCATAGCTGGAACGATGATCAAGGGGATGAATATAAGTGATCCAGCTAATGATAAATAGTGTTGTAGGCCATAACACATTAGTGGTACTGCAATTAAAAAGAATCAAAGAAAAGTAAGGATAAAATACTGACATCTTTTAGTTTAGTTTACTGTAAGAAGAATCAAGAGTCCTACTCTATATTTTGAAGATACTGAATCAGTAAAAAGAATGTCTTTTGATTCTAAGCAAAACCAAAAATGGAAATTCGTGGAACGACGTGCTCTGTTTTTAGTTAAATACAATATTACCATGTATATTTAAACATTTACAGGGACAAATAGTAAATGATTATGGTGAAAATTAAGAAAGTTCTTGGCGGCAGGCTTCTTCATGAATAAAACTCTATTTATTTGCAAGTATGGTAAGATAATTACATTTTACTATTTCATAAACATCTAAAGTTGACACAATACATGCACTGAGACAAGTGTTAACATTGTATAATGCTTTAAAAAGCCAATTGTCACGGCATTAAATTTAATAAAAATTACACATAAGAGAAATACATGGTGCTGTTTGGTTTGCGATTCTGCAGGTATTCTGAATAGAGTATTCTAAACAGAGTAATATTCTAAATAGAATTTTTGTTTAGTTCAATAGTCTGAATAAAATATTCTAAATAAAGTTTATGTTTAGTTTACCATTCAATAGAGTAAACAGAGTATTATTCTAACCAGAATTTTTGTTTGGTTCAGCAATCTGAACAGATTAAGAATACTATATTCAAAATCACAAATTAAACAATTTAATGTTCCTTTCTCTTTAAATATCATTGGTGCCTGTTTGCTCATGCCCCTAACCCTTCATGAGAAGTTGGGTTGGCTTAGAGAACACGTAAGAAATTCCATCTTCTAAGGTCATAAAGCTCATGCATAAGAAAAACCGTAGTTATCATTCCTTCTTTCCTTTCATTTGTTGCTTTCAAATACTTGACAATTAGTAGCTTACACTTCATTTTTTCCCCTAAACATTGCTGAGAGTAACGGTCTTCCCTATTCCCTATATTGAAACTATCATGTTAATCCTAATTCTTCCAAAGTTGCTACCACTTTAATCCTTATTTATTCAACCCTCAAAAACACTTCCCTGCCCTGGTCAAAGAGGAAGTTATTCTTGAACTGACCCAAATATTATGTTACCAAATGATAACCACTCTACAAATATTACCATCACAATTCAGAAACAAAGCAGCAATGCAATTCTACTTACAAAAGAAAAAGGTAAAAACCATCTCTTTTAGAATAAGGTTAAGTAAAACTAACCAAGACCCGGATTTTCTCTAAGGCCACATTTCATCAAGGATGGTCCGCGCCACGCTCCTTGAGCAGCTCCTTCACCATCAGGGTACATATTCATCTCCATATCCATTTCATCTTTGTCATCATCTTTCTTTGGCTCTGCTGCTGGACTAACTGCTGCAACTCCAACTCCATTCTCATTCACAATTTTATTCACATCTCCATTGACTCTTCCATTCAAATCAACTTTCCTCCCATCATCTCTCCCAACAGGATCATCTCTAATCCTTCTCCTCTGATTTTCACCTCTCAATGACCCCAAAACCCCATCATTCTCATTCCTCATCTCCCCATTCCCATACCCAGAAGCAGCTTCAATCTCAGCTCCTCTACTTGGCCTCGTACGTCCCAGAATCGGATCGATCTCGATCTTGGGCGACGAGTTTTCACCTCTATGACCAAAACCCTTCTCTAAATCAATCCCAACACTATCATTCTTCCACCTGGTGCTCCTCACCGATTCCCCGGAGAAAGTTGAGACAAACCCAGTTCGCTTCGCCCAAGATTTCAGCTCTCTGGGATTATGATCTGTCCTTGGCACAAATGGGTCCATCCCAGGAAGCACAGAATCCAGTTTAGCACCACCCTTTCCTCTTGCAGTCTTATCTTCAAACTCCAAGCTTGATACTGGTTCCATTTGAAGCTTAAACTACAAACAATTTTATAGGAAAACAAACAAAACCCAGAAAATTCCCAGAAACAAGAAGCTCAAAAACAACAAAAACCCAACAAATTTCTAGACTAAATGCAGAGAAAAATGGATATAAGTAGACGCAAAGCAAGAAACTCAAACTGCAAACAATTTTCCGGGAAAACAAACAAAACTTCAGACTTAAATGCCGATAAAAATGGATAGAAATAGAAGCAAAGCAAGAACGTCCTAAATGGTATCGGCCTATCGGGTACGAAGATCGTTTCAATGCGACTGGTGTGAGACAGTGAGAGGAGAGAGAGAGAGTGAGCTTGGAAGCATATTTATCTTTGGAAAAAAATCCCCTCTTCTTATCTTCATTTTTCCGCTCGCCAGTCGGCATCAGCTTGGAGCTTTTCGCTCTAATGGCGTTGCTAATGAAATTACAGAATTGTCCTTCGTGGCCGTTGAGAGAAAACAGACAAGAAGCCGTAGGAACCCTGTCCGAGCTGAGCTTGCTTTCAATTCAAGTTTCTTTTTGACTCAGCTTGGAACAGATTGTAATAAGAAAGGCATGTGTTGTAAATTGTAATTGGAAGATGAGGGAAAATAAATACAAAATAAATGGGTCCCAATATTGTTAGTGGGGCCAAAATTGGAAAATGGGGGCAGATAATTCAAAAGGAGTTCTGAAAGCCAAGCTCCATTTGATTTTGTGTCATGTCCAGTTGGACTTTTTGTAATAAAACAATTAAAAAAGCATAATTAGGATTTAAGATTAATAAATAACTTGCTTATTTTATGAGTTGAGGTTTTTCTTTTTCTTTTTTTCTTTTTTTTTTGGGAAATGAGATTAGTTGAGGTGCTTAATCTAAATTATATTAGGAACACAATAGTTAGAATGTACTTCGGTTTTTAAAAAACAACTCAAATAATTTTGTCATTATTGTAAATAACTATAAGAATCTTAAGTTATTAAAAAATACATTAATTCAACTCTAGGCATGTAAAAAAACAAAATTATCCTAAATCTAAAAATTAAACATTTTTTATTTATTTTTTTATTCTGGTTTCAAGCAAAAACCCTTTTTTTTATAAAACATTTTTATCTTTAATCCGAAAATTAACATTTTTATAAAATAAAAACCCATTTTTCAGCTTTTCTCTTCCACTCCTTCTCATCTACCGCCTCTCCTCCACTTTTCGGCCTCTATCACTAAGAAGCTTCACCATGGCAGGAGAGGACCACCACCTCAATCGGCGATTCTCGTCTCCTCTATCACAGCACCTAACCCTCCGCCTACGCCCTAACCGAGAGCTCCCACCAATCCATTGCCCTAGAAGACTGAATCGCCATCTAGCACCGTGAGATCCAATCCCTACTCCAAGACAATCAACGGCTTGAAAGCCTCCCATATGGTGCTCAAACAGGAGGTCACAGCCTCACAACACGAGCTTCGCGCCTTGGCCGCCGCTGTGGTGGAGGTTAAAGCTGAGAGGAACGTTCAAGTAAGGGAGGTCTATGAGATGTTGTTGTAGATGGACGCCGAGGCGCGTAGTGTTGATGCGGTGAGTGCGGGGTTGGCTCGGGTGCGTGGGGATATGAAGAAGCTT
>WUAT03000001.1:2099453-2121600 GCA_010015005.3 Ulmus americana
GAAATGTGGTTGTTTTTAATGTAACAGTTAAGGTAACAGTGTTTTTTATTTTTATTTTTTACTTCTAGCATTTGTTTTTGCATTCTCTTAGTCTTTTTTTATTCTCAATTGTGTGTTCTGGAGCTCTGATTAGTGATGAAGTGAAGTGGGTAGAAGTGTAGAACTTTGATGGTGGAACTAGTGGTGTTGCTTGTGAAATTGTTGGAAATGGTGCTGGGATATGTAGGTTGAGGTGATTTTGGAAATTTGGTTGTCGTATGTGTTTATTTAAGACTGTTTCACAACTTATGGACAGATTGCAAGAGAAGATTACTTGGAGTTGAGACAAGAGGCAAGTGAATTGCAGGAGTATTCTAATGCGAAACTTGATCGAGTTACACGCTATCTAGGTGTTCTTGCTGATAAATCCCGAAAACTAGGTGAGTAATTTAGTTCCGCTGTTTGTTTGTATGGTCCGGGGGGGAAGATTTAGCATGGGATATTTCTTTTTGGAGGAAAATGTGATATCTACGAGGCTTCATGTTATGTTGCCGTTGGTATTATATATATTTTTTGGCTGAATCGGTAGATATTGATATTTCAAGAGATACAATAATGACTAATATAGTGATGCTCTGTCATCTCTGGTATAATTGATCTCTGATAATGTTGAAAGCATGTGTGGATTTATTACGTCTGGAACGCTCTTTGCTTAGGTTTCAATTTGTTTTGGTTTCCAGTTCAATTTCAAAGTTTATATATATGAAAATTTCAGATCAATTTGCTCTTGAAACCGAGGCTAGAATTTCTCCGCTGATCAATGAGAAGAGACGGCTATTTAATGACTTATTGACAACCAAAGGTACTAATCTTCTACAACTTTCTTCTTTTGGTACTCTTCTCCCCCTCCCCAAACCCAACCCCAGAGCCACAAAATATCACTGGTACTCACTTGTTGCAAACAAGACAAATCTTTTTTTCTTTTCCTAATTTTCTGAACATACCCTCCTTTAAGCTTACAACATTTCTTTGGTACTCATTTTGAAGTAGCATGTTAATTTCAGGAAACATAAAGGTATTTTGTCGTACACGACCATTATTTGAGGATGAAGGTCCTTCAACTGTTGAATATCCTGACGACGTCACTATCAGTGTTATGAGTGGTGATGACTCCATCTCTAATCCCAAGAAGGATTTTGAATTTGACAGAGTATATGGACCTCATGTTGGACAAGGTGAGCATAACATGTGTGCATTTTTATATTTTGTTTAGAATTAATTTGACCTTTTTGTGAACTATATACTGTTTCTCAGAGCCTGGTAGTGTGCTAGTCTGTTCCTGACATATTTATGAAATTCCTTTGTGCAGCTGAACTTTTTAATGATGTTCAGCCACTAGTGCAGTCAGCTTTGGATGGATATAATGTTTCAGTATTTGCCTATGGACAAACAAACTCAGGAAAGACACATACTTTGGTAGGTCTTCCCTATCTGTTTCAATATAATATATGTTTATTTATACATCTATGAGAATGCTGCTCCGCTGGTTTTAGGCTTCTGGTCTTCGAAAAAGTATAGGTATAATGTAATCATATTAGTTACTATCTATTCTGGTACTTTATGCTTGATGCATATGGTCTTTTGCCTTTTTCTTTTTGGTCCTCCTTCCTGCTTTTATTATAACCGGGCGAGATAGTTGTATGCACCTTTTTTTTAGAGGGAAAAAGTTTGTGTCACTTTGCTGTGGCCTATTGATGCTTCAGATATCTCTAGTATTTTAGTTATTCTATTGCGGCTATCTTGTCTAGTGAGTGGTTGCAATTCTACATTGTACATGAATATTTCATGATAAATTTATTTCTTTAACCTTTCTCAGGAGGGATCTAGTCATGATCGTGGTTTATATGCTCGTTGTTTCGAGGAGCTATTTGATTTAGCAAACTCTGATTCAACCTCTACTTCTAGATTCAAATTCTCTGTTACAATTTTTGAGCTCTACAATGAGCAGGTTTGTTCATTTGTTTTTTTGTGCATCTTTGCATCTTGCTCCTTTTCTTCGGTAAATTCCATTTTTCTAGTTTTGTTTCTATGACTGTTTGAGATAGAATTCTCATGATGGTTTGATTTAAATCCCTTTCATGTTCTTATAGATAAGGGATTTGCTCTCAGAGTTGGGGGATGCGTTACCAAAGGTTCGCATGGGATCACCAGAATCATTTGTAGAACTTGTGCAGGAAAAAGTTGATAACCCGCTGGACTTTTCTAGAGTCCTTAAAGCTGCATTTCAGATCCGAGGGAATGATGCATCAAAGTTGAATGTTTCTCATTTGTATGACCAATTTCTTTACCTTTCTAATTTCTCTGATGGTTACATGTATATTGCATGACCTGTCTTTTAAGTAAAGCTACCCTTTAAGCCGTAATAGCAAAATGAGTTTTCAATAGCAAATTAAGCTCTAATTTTCATGTTTTTTTTATAAAAAAATAAAAAATTCATGAACAATAAATAAGAATACCATTGTTAACTTGTGAAAGATGATCCCAATGAGTTTTAATGTATGAATAGTATATTTTATGAAATTTTGCATCCTCGTGTTTGTTTCATTACTTCTGCATAATTCTTAATAGGCTATCAGCCTATCACAGTTAAATTTAGTATTTTTTAAGAAGCAATCTAAAAAAGGTATTTCGAGTCAGTTCAAATGGTTCTTTCATGTGGAAAAAAGAGAAACTTGACAAATGCTCTCAGCCATTTCTAATGAATTCCAGAAACATTCCAAATTTAGTAGCCATTAAATTCAATCTCAGGATGAACTAATGAAATAAGTTTATAACTCTTTTTTATCTATAAAATGGAACTTGTGAGGTTGTGGGGTTACTGCAAATTAGAGAGGGAATGATGTGATGATTACGATCATTATGATTCCAGTTGCATTTCTTAAAACATTTTTAGTAATTCTTATAATTCACGTGTTCTGCATCTGTGTTTTTGTATTACTAAACATATTTCATTTGATTCATCTTATTAGGTTTCTTTGTCTTTTGCTGGTTCCAGGATTGTCACAATGCACATATATTATAACAATTTAATCACTGGAGAAAACTCATATAGTAAGCTTTCTCTTGTTGACTTGGCTGGAAGTGAAGGATCAATTGCAGAAGATGAAAGTGGTGAGCGAGTGACGGACTTGCTGCATGTCATGAAATCACTTTCAGCGTATGTAATGTTTGCTAAAATAAGTTTTCTTCCACTTACAAGATTTGATGTGTAGTTTTTTTGCCCACTTATTTCATGCTTATTAAGGAAAATAGTTTTCCCACTGTTTTTGAAAATCAAGGTTTCCTTCTCTGTGATTGTCGATTGATATTAATATTTGTTTTGGATTCTCTTCTATCATTTTCCTGTGTAAATAGTGTTACACAAGTAAATTATCTGCAATTGGGGAATGTGAGCACGAATAAGTTTTTGCCCTTATGTCCAAAGTCGAATTGATGCACAGGCTGGAATGAAAAGTCTCTCATCCATATAACTTATAAATCTGAGCAGGAATTTCATTTAGATCATCTGTTTTCTCAATTTACCGGTGCCATTCTTAATCTTACTACATTTGATAATTTGCTTGCAGGTTGGGAGATGTTTTGGCTTCCTTGACTTCGAAAAAGGATGTTATTCCTTACGAGAATTCTATGCTAACGAAGGTGCTTGAAGACTCACTAGGTATTCCACTCATAATGATTGGAGAGTTTCTAAAATGAAGAGGAATTTCTTGTTTAATTGGAAACTATGATGATAAATTTCAAATTAGTTGGGATGCTTGAGTAATCTTTCTGTTGCTGTAGTTGTTTTGATAATCTTAAATAGCTTTCCTCATAGAAGAGAACTAAGACACTGATTATTCCTTATTGCTTATCACCTAAACTGCTGTGTACTTCACTATATAAGGTATTTAGACTCATATCCTTCCCATTTTTGTTTTTTATTTTATTTTTTATCTCAAGTAAAATTAACCTCTGTTCTGTGACATGATTACATTGTTTGTCTAACCCCTTTGGATGTCTTACTTTCCTCTGCTACAGGAATTCACTAATACCAGAAACATGTTTGTGATTATTTGCTGTTACTGGCTTATACATGAATCAACCATCCATGTCCTTTAGAACATTAAAATTATTATTGTTGACCTTGGATGCCAGCTTTTCACATCCTCTTTATGTTGTCAGTAGTTTGTCATGTTAGCATTGTGGGGGCTATCTTTTGGGAGTGAGCAGACTATTTATTTATTCTATTTTTTCTTTTAGGAGTTTCTTTGTAAACCATCTTCAGAGAAGTTTCTCATGTATTACAATTCCTATTTTCCCCCCTTCTGCAGGTGGAACTTCAAAAACTTTGATGATTCTTAATGTTTGCCCAAATGCTTTGAATTTGAAGGAGACATTATCGTCACTCAATTTTGGTGCCAGAGCTCGGAATGCTGTTTTAAGCCTAGGGAATCGTGATACCATTAAGAAATGGAGAGATATTGTTAGTTTCCTTTTCTCCATTTTCAATTTATGTTGTTTGTAGGTGAACTTGGCAGCATTAATTTTAATGAATACAATCTAGCTTTTTGCTAGGGTGAGTATAGGTGGGAAGGGTATTAGCTTTCACATGGACCCTGTATTAGGTCACTAATAGAATCTTAAATTACCAGAATGCCAGGCAAAGAGAAGGGAAGGGGGAAAACGATGATATGTTAACTCCGGAGATACAACTGCTTTATGTTTATGCCTGGAACTGATTTTAGGTTCCCTTTGCTCCTCTAAATGTAAATTTCTGACTTCAGAGAAGATAAGAATTAAGATAACCACTTAAAGCAAGCTTATAGTTCATGCACTGTTATGAGCATAATTGTAGGATATACACTTTCTTATCTTGAAATTAAGTTGTTGTCTTTTTGTAGGCAAATGAGGCACGAAAGGAGTTATATGACCAGGAAAAGGAAATCCAAGATTTAAAACAGGAGGTTTTGGGGCTTAAACATGCACTCAAGGATGCAAATGATCAGTGTGTTCTGCTCTTTAATGAAGTTCAGAAGGCCTGGAAAGTTTCTCATACGTTGCAGTCAGATTTAAAGGTTCGTAATTTAAGTAGTTTGGTATAGTAATCCTTTCTTTTTTTTTTTATTATGAAAGTTGACATACATTCCCCTGCATCTGCTTGCATATCTCATTACTCAATTTGATTAATTCTTTCTTGATAAAACTGTTGAGTCAAAGGTTTGAGGTGTGAATGAACGTTTTCTATTACTAGGGTTAACTATGGGCACAAACTGTTAAATGGTTGAGATTGTACTTTCAATTTCAAACTGTGTTGGATATCTCTGTTTTAATGTCACTAGGAAGGTGCCTAGTATACTGGTCCAAATGATGTACTCATTGTTTTCAGATCTTCTCAGGACTGAGTTGGTAGTTTCTAATAATTTGTCACTAGGTTTTTTACCCTAGCTTTCAAAATTATGTATGGTTTTTTTATGCATATGATTTAGCTTTATTTAGAGGTTTAAATAATTGATATTTGGTGATTTTTTTCTTTTCAAAAACCTTTTTGATAATTTTGTGACAGTGTTGCATGCTTTCTCAAGCTCAACTATATAGTTTTTCTGCATGTGTGTATAATTTATTTTCTTTTGGTTATAATATAGGCTTTTTGGCACATTTGGTCCCTTTCCTATGTATGTCATAACATTTTGGTTCCATACCTATCAAAAGGGCACAAATGTTCCCTTTTCATGTTGCGCCCATGTATAGGGAAGAGTTTTGCACAATTTATCCCTTATTAGTATTGTAGTATTTGGCTCCACAAAATAATTGTTTTTTAAAATAAAACAAACTAAATTAAATTTATTAAAATTGTTTCTTACCTTATTAGCATTGTAGGATTTTGGCCCCACAAAATAAATTATTGTAGCATTTTAGCTCCAAAAAATAATTTTTCTTAAATAAAACAAAATAAATTAAATTGATTTAAAATAGAAAATAAATTAAATTTATTAACATTGTTCCTTACCTTATTAGTGTTGTAGCATTTGGTCCCAAAAAAATAAATTTTCTTAAAATAAAACAAAATAACTAAATTTATTTAAAACAAAAATAAATTAAATTTATTAAAAATGCTCCTTACCTTGTTAGTATTATAGCATTTTGGCCCAAAAAAACTAATTTTTTTTTAAAATAAAACAAAATAAATTAAATTTATTAAAATAGTTTCTTATCATATTAGCATTGTAACATTTTGGTTATTGAAACTTTTTTTTATTTTATAAAATAAAACAAAATAAATTACATTGATTTAAAACAAAAAATAAATTATATTTATTAAAATAGCTAATTGCCTTACTTATTAGCAATAAAAAGCTTGTAACAAGAGTTTTTCATTGCCACCAATATTGTTGCATGTAGCCACCGCGAGAGTTACCCCTAATAGGCCAAGCAATGAAGCCCATAGAGGTTTGTATAAATTTAGTTTATTTTGTTTTATCTTAAGAAAAATTATTTTTTGGGGCCAAAATGTTACAAGGCTAATAAGTAAGAGTATCTCCAATGCAGTGCTAAATAGTTGTGGCAATTTTATATTTTGCAATAAAATAAAAAAAAAGCCCTCTCCAATGCAATGCTAAAACCCGTGGCATATTTACAATATGCTATACTTGAGGGCATACTTGTTCTCAAGTATAGCATATTGCAAATATGCCACATCAATAAATACACTACATTTAATTATTAAAATACCATTAATGAATATTTTTAATATTTAAATTAATTCAATTATTAATAAACATTAATGTAATGAGTTTAAACTTTTCAATGCATTAATTATATTTTTGACTTTTAACATTTTAATCCAAAATGCAATTTTATATAGCATTTGTGCATTGGAGCACAATGCTATAAAATAATGCTATGATAATAATAATATTTTGTAATTTTTATGGTAAATTTGAGAATGACATTGACATATGCTTTGTAGATGGTCTAAGGTAAGAAACTATTTGAATAAATTTAATTTATTTTGTTTTGTTTTAAATTTTTTTTTCTTTTTTGAGCCAAAATACTTCCATGCTAATAAGTAAGGGACTAACTGTTCAAAACTCTTAAACTTTAGGTGCCACATGGGTGCCACATATTTCATTGTCATATTGGTAGGGATCAAAATGCAACTGTTTCTAATTCGAAGGGGACCAAAATGCTACAACATGCATAGGAAGAAGACCAAATATGCCAAAAAGCCTATAATAACGTGTTTGAAATTTATGATATAATGGCTAAGCTTTCTCTTTATTTATTCTTGACGCAGTCCGAGAGTAGTATGCTTGCGGATAAGCATAAGATAGAGAAAGAACAAAACGCACAACTCCGAAATCAAGTTGCTCAACTGTTACAGTTAGAGCAAGAGCAGAAGATGCAGATGCAACAACGGGATTTGATCATTGAGACCTTGCAGGTAGGTTCTATTTCTATTTACTCTTCTTTATAATTAGTCTTGTTGTGCTTTTGTTGAACGATTTCATGCTCTACTATGAATAGCTGCGCCACTTGGGTGGTGATATTCATGTGTGTTCAACTTTTGGAGTTGAATTTCCTGTTTCCAAGGTTTACCCTCATTTATGAGTGTTGAATAACCTTACACTTACCAATGTCATGCAGACACAAAACAGAAGTTAAGGCTTAAACCTCCTTGTAAATTAGAATTTGTAATCTTGTAAGAGATTGAGTCATTAGTTATGATACTACAATTCTTGAACATAAGGGTGCAATGAATTATATAACTTCCGAAGAAAATTTTCAGGAAGGGATATTAGGTTCAAATTGGTTTCAATTTCAGTTGTCTCTTTCAGCTTCATTCGGTTGACATTTTTGAGAATATTTATCTATTCATGCTCTTTGAGTTGGAACTGGAAGGATGGTGATATGCTGTGTATTTAGGGTGCCTTTTGTTTTATCCTTTACGATGTCTTTTGTTTTGGGAAGACTTAGGTATTTTGGTCATTTTAATCTTTGAGAATGTTTATCCTCTTCTTTTTCTGTAGTGTAATTTAACCTTTCGTTTCTTATGCTCCCTCTATGAGATAAAGTTCATTACATAGGAAAATAAAGGTAAGAAGTAATAATTCAACCTCGAAATATTGCTAACAGAATTGCATTGAAAATATTCTCATACTTCAACCATTCTGCTGCAGGCCAAAATTAAAAGCCTTGAAACTCAACTCAGCGAAGGTGCTAAGTCAACATTTAGCTCGGAATCAGGTCCTGGAGCTCTACCAATTTCCAGTGCAAGTGGGGATGGTCTGGATTCTTCCACAGTAACTAAGAAATTAGAAGAGGAGCTCAAAAAGCGTGATGCATTGATTGAGGTCTAATATTCTTTAGCATTCCATATGGCATGACTCATCAACTATATTTTCTAAACATTAGCAAGTTCTTCCTTAATTATCAAGGATTTTTTTTTTTTCCAATTGAATATTAACTCTTTTGTGCATCTTAGTATGATATATATTCTTATCTTGTCTGTCACTTGTACACTTTATTTTAGACTCAACCTCTCATCCTTGTTGTCTTAAATTCATGGGTAAAGTTTTTTTTTTTCCGAGCGCGTGTGAAAACACTTATTTTTATACATTCACTAGCAATTTGAGCAACTTTAAGTCTTTAATTTTGTCTAGGCTGAAGATTGCATCGATGAATCTGGAGAATCAGAAAACTTGGTTGTTCATATGGATGAGTATGCTGAGGCTGTATAGAGATAGGATTAAATGTCATCCAGTAGATTGCTGCATCGTCTAGGACTGGTGTGAATTAAAGCATAAGAATTGCATAGGATAAAGGTTGAATTCTAGTTAATGGACCTGGGGTTGTGAGAAATTTTTTCATTGATTTGGTCGAAAATATTTTCTGTATGCTACTAAAAATGGAGAGTACATGAACTAGATATACATCTAGTTGGACAAGGATGATGAGTTCTTAATACATGCTGCTTTTATGAGATTTGGTTTTAAAGTGGATAGCTTGTTCTCCATTTCGTGAAAGTCGTTTCATTTTCTCTTTAATGATATGTTTATTCTTTATAAACACTGTGCCCTTTCTCTCTTTCAGAGATTGCACGAGGAAAATGAGAAATTGTTTGATAGATTGACTGAGAAAGCATCTATGGTTGGATCGCCTCAGTTGTCAAGTCCATCGTCCAAAGGAGTGATAAATGTTCAGCCTCGGGAACTTGGGAGGTATATTTTAGCTATTAAATTATTAGTTTGGTTGTCCCATATATTTTCTTGTTTGCATTACAGGATGTTAATTTGTTACTTCTATGTGGTTGCTCACTGGCTACCTGTTTATTGATTTTAATTAGGATTGATAATAAAGGGCTCTCAGTGGATGGTGTGACTTCCCCGTTGGCTATAGAGAAGACTGATGGTACAGTTGCTTTGGTTAAATCAGATTCTGAGAAAAAAACTACCCCAGCAGGAGAATATCTTACGGCTGCCTTGAATGACTTTGATCCTGAGCAATATGACAGCCTTGCTGCAATTTCAGATGGGGCAAACAAGCTATTGATGTTGGTATGTTAGTTGACTGGTGTTTTGTTCATCTTCATTGAGATAACTAGTTCCAAGTTTCTACGTTTTAGCTCTCGTCAACTTTCAAAGCCTAGAGTAAGAAATGAGTTTCTGCAATGAACTTTATGTGCACAAGTTTCATTAATTAATCATATCATGTATTTGTTTCACAGTGGAAACTTTGGAGAAAATTTCAAACATATCAATTGTTGTGAATTGTGATGCCATATTCTAGATATATCAATTGATTATGTTTTTTTACATTTATTTTCTTCTTCATATTCTGGTTGCATAAATGATTCTTCTGGGCTTTTTCGTACATATATTTGATGGTTATTGTGCTGCAGTTTAGATTGCTCAGTATATCATGATATCTGTAGGATGACTTTACATTTTGGTACAATGAATGTTCTTATCATGTGGATTAAAACGTTTTAATGAATTGGTGTGAGGAAGTCTGCCAGTTTCAATTTTTTTTTTTTGGCTGATAAATTTTGTTTCCTATAGCACAGTATGAAGTATGTTTAGTTATCCAAAAATGAAACAAGAGTGGAAAGTCTGAGATCAATTTATCAATGACATATTGCAGGTTTTAGCTGCAGTTATTAAAGCAGGAGCTTCTAGAGAGCATGAGATACTCGCTGAAATTAGAGATGCTGTTTTCTCTTTTATACGTAAAATGGAGCCAAAGAGGGTAATGGATACCATGCTTGTATCCCGTGTGAGAATTTTGTATATTAGATCTTTGCTTGCTAGATCACCCGAGCTACAGTCCATCAAGGTACTGAAACATTATACAAGAACTTTTAACTACTTTCTTGGTTTTTAGTGGACTATTTTGTCACATTTTGTTTTGTTAAGTTTGGTTTGTATTCAATCTTGTAGGTATCTTCTGTTGAGTGTTTTCTAGAAAAGGCTAATACTGGACGCAGCAGAAGTTCCAGCCGCAGTAACAGCCCAGGAAGATCTCCTGTGCGTTATGTCGATGAGCAGATCCAAGGCTTTAAAGTGAATCTAAAGCCGGAAAGGAAGTCCAAGTTCTCCTCAGTTGTATCAAAGATACGAGGACTAGATCAGGTTGGCAGCCATTTTATGTTCTGTTTGTTTCTCTCTATGTTATGTGTCTGTCTAGGGGGTCTGAATATTCTCATGATTCATGCAAATGTGTGATATTTAATCAGTTTCGGTGTCTTCTGTAAAAATTTCTTTGGTGTAAATTTGTTTCATACTCCTGCTTGCTGGTGCTTTCTCTTTGCCCCTCTCATGATAGGCTACCTTTCTTCTGGAAGAACTCTGTCCCCAGTTATTTATATGGATGTAATACCAAGCTATTGACTCAACAGGATGCTCCAAAGCAGCAAGTAACTGGTGGTAAACTTAGAGAAATACACGAGGATGCTAAAAGTTTTGCAATTGGAAACAAGGCTCTTGCTGCTCTTTTTGTCCATACTCCAGCAGGCGAGCTGCAGCGCCAAATTAGATCGTGGCTTGCAGAGAATTTTGACTTTCTCTCTGTCACTGATGATGCTTCGGGGGGGACTACTGGTCAGTTGGAGCTTCTTTCAACTACAATCATGGATGGTTGGATGGCTGGACTTGGTGCTGCGTTGCCTCCTAATACAGATGCTCTTGGCCAGTTGCTATCTGAGTATGCGAAGCGAGTCTATAGTTCTCAGTTACAACACTTGAAGGTATTCCTGGATCTTAAGTGGTAACTGTAGCATCGAATCTATACTTGATAATCTCAGGAGGACAGGCCCAAGTGCATGGGTATCCAAATAACCATGAACTAAATCAGCTGGTTTTCGTTTTTCTGTTTATTTCTTTAAGTTGTTCTAATTGCATTCTTGAGGTTGCATGGCTGTCTAAATTAGATTTTTAAATTTCTCTTTGGCATACAAGGATATTGCTGGTACTTTGGCAACTGAAGAGGCAGAAGATGCTGCACAAGTTGCGAAGTTACGTTCAGCCCTCGATTCTGTTGATCACAAAAGAAGAAAGGTAGCTATTTTTGTTAAAACACCGTATTTTAGAAATTGGAGGAAATGTAGATTCCACTAAATACCGTTTTTGGGTAATGAAACAAGTCAACAACATGAAATTTACATCCGTCAATTTTTTTTTTTTGGGATTCATCTGTTTGGGCATTTACAATTAGATAAAACTTAGTCTTGTGTGCTGTTTGTCTTTCTGAAGTAAGGTATCCTGACCCTACTTTTAAACGACGTGAATCTTCAACTGAGTTATAGTTTTTTGATAAGAAAATGAATGTTTTTCTCCCCAGTTGTAGCATACAAAAAAATGATTATTATTTTTTTGGTAACTGACAAAAAAAGGTTAAATCTTGTAGTTTTGACCAGGAAAATCAAAAGTTGAGGTTTGTGGCGGAAACCACACAACTATATTTTTGTCATCGATTTTCTTTTGATTTCTTAATGAAATTAGAAATTTTAATGTCTTCAATGAAGCAATACGGTTCCTGACTCTGCACTAGTCAAATTAAGTGTCCTGTTTGTTCATCTGGCACATTCATTAATATTACATGTTTGCTGTCCTTGGCCAGAGGTGGTTTTTGACCAAGCAAATGATATTCTTGGTTTATGTTTTTTGGTTTGCTTGTTTTCATCAGATTTTGCAACAAATGAGAAGCGATGTGGCTTTATTAACACTAGAAGATGGCGGCCCACCAATTCAAAATCCTTCAACTGCTGCTGAAGACGCACGACTGGCATCTCTAATATCACTTGATGGCATATTGAAGCAAGTCAAGGTCTTGCACCTTTGCTATTCTATGTTGCTTTCTTGTTATACTTCCAAAATAAACAAGCAAGTTTAACATGATCTTTTTGAACAGGATATATTAAGAAAATCCTCTGTGAGCACTTTAAGTAAAAGTAAGAAGAAAGCAATGCTTGCATCTCTTGATGAACTTGCTGAAAGAATGCCGTCCCTTCTCAACATTGATCACCCCTGTGCCCAGAGGCAGATTGCTGATGCTCGTCGTGTTGTTCAAGTATGCAGAATAGTTTTTATTCTAATTTATACGAATGAGAGGTTTTTGAAATGCTTCCTTGGTTTAGTATAATCGTGTGAAATTAACTGCGTAGTGCAATTTTCTTCATTGTGTGTTTAGTTTCTGCTTATTTTCTTAAATTGCTGTTTCTTGTATGATATTAAAGTAAAGAAATAAATGACCTTAAGTGCTTAACTACTCGTAAAGTTTGGTTCCTTTGGTATTTGAGCTCATTTGCTTTTGACCTTGACTCGCTTATGTTTTGTTGCAGTCAATTCCGGAAGAAGATGATCAACTTCAAGAATCATCACATATTCGCAGATCATCTGGAGATTTTGGGATTGGTACCGAAACTGATGTAGCGCAGTGGAACGTCCTACAGTTTAATACAGGCTCAACAACCCCGTTTATCATCAAGTGTGGAGCAAACTCAAATTCAGAGCTAGTCATAAAAGCAGATGCCCGAGTTCAGGAACCTAAAGGCGGTGAGATTGTGAGGGTTGTCCCAAGACCATCTGTTCTGGAAAATATGAGCTTGGAAGAGATGAAACAAGCATTCTCACAACTCCCCGAGGCTCTAAGCTTGCTTGCCTTGGCAAGGACTGCAGATGGAACCCGAGCTCGATATTCTAGGCTGTACAGAACCTTGGCCATGAAAGTTCCATCTTTAAGGGATCTAGTTGGCGAGCTTGAAAAAGGCGGCGTGCTTAAAGATGTGAAGGCCTGAATGGAGTTCCGAGAAGCTATTCTTTTTTATACTCGCTTTGGCGATATCTCATGGCCAAGTTCGCTGTTTGTTTGTCCAAATTTTGTTGTTGTAATGTACGGTGCATGTCTCCTGGGGACGAAGTCTGTGTTATAATTGCTGCACCTGTTTGGTCGTGCTGAAAAGCATTATTTTGTGTAATTTATTATGCTTTTCGCCCAATATGTAAACTTAATTTTTGTTTACATTTTACTCTGGTGGATTTATGGTGTATTTTCCGGGTTTATAGTTTTAGTAATGTGTATAATTTGCTAATTATTTACAAGAACTACAACTGGAAGGATTTTCTTTCGTTGTGAAAAAAAGGGATGGAGAAGGATTTGACCCCTTCGTTCTTGTCTTGTGTACCCTCTAGAGTTGATTAGATGTAAAGGTTTTCGGCATTTTAATCCTCAAAGTTTCACAACATTATAGGAGTGGAGTAAGACACAATTTTACCTTTTTTTTTTTTTTTTTAAATTACTTTGAAGAACACAAAGATACTTGTTTTCTATAAATAAATTGGACCTCGATCTTTCGAGATATTTGATAAAATTCGAAAGGTAACAGAGAAGATCACCACGCAACAATTGGTAAACAAAAATTACACCTTTATTTATCACTACACTACAGATATAGATAGAGTTATTTGTTTTGTGATTTCGAAAATATTTTAGTGATTTAAATAATAATCACGAAAAACGTGTCAATAATAATAACAATCAAATCTAACACAAAAAAAAAAAATTGCTATCATTTGCACGAGAGTGCAGTTGAGTTCTTACTTATTTCCATGGAATTTTCAAGTAATTTATAATCGAAGAGGAAAAATATTGAAAAAAATAAGCGACTAAATGACGGAAATGCCCTTGGTCTTGCACGAAACCAGCATTTCGAGTTTCAGGTTTGTTTCAGTTTTGTTCCTCGCACGCAGGAGTGGATGCATGGATTCATCTCTGAGATCAGAGAAGGATTTAGATAGGCGAAGCTAGGAAATTGAGATTTTCCTGTCAATTTTCTCGAGAAAAACAAAAATGGCGTCTTTAACTTGTACTAAACTAACGCTCTTCACCGTAGCTGCGGTGATTATTCAAATAGTTGGGCTTTCGCTTTTCGTTTTCGGTTTCTTCCCCGTCAAGCCAGCGCTCTCCGGTTTCAGGTGAATTTTGAGAAATTTAGATTTTGTTTGCATTATGTTTTCCTGCATTTTCTCGGAAACCAAACGAATTCGAGATTATTTTCGTTCTATTTGAAGCTAGTGAAGTCTCTAGTTTTGATTTTCTCTTTACTGGTAATGTGTCAGTGGCCCGGAGAGTTTCCGAAAGCCAATTTTCGATGCGGTTCAAAATCAGAGTGTTGAAGATCTCCCTCCTGACCAGCTCAGATCGATTTTTCGGGTAATTGTTTCATTGCTTCTCAAATTCAAAGGTGGAAGCTTTATTATTGATTTATCGATCTGTTTTTGGTTCCATAGCTTTGGAGTTTTACCTGAAATGATAGTGGTCTGGAAGGTATTTGACTATTTGTCTTGTTTCTAAATCTTCCCTTGTGTCTATAATGTAGGAACTATCTGGAATTTCACCTTCATTTGACCATTTAATACTGATGGTATGTCAATCTTCTTGTCGAACTATATATACCAAGAATTTTTTAGCTTGGTGATCAGTCTATGTTACTCTAGAGCGAAAAGATTTCCTGTTTTTATTTACAAAAATGCTAGTTTAGGTTATTGATGGTCTTCCAGCAGAATTTGTGCTTGGAAAGGACGGTAAGCCTCCACGCATGGAGTTGATGGAAGCTATGCCATATACTCAGTCATTGTTAGCAAATGGAAAGGCAATTGGCTACCGTGCAAAGGCTGCACCTCCAACTGTAACAATGCCTCGTTTAAAGGTGTGCGTTTTTTTTCTTTCTTTCTCTTCATATTTCATGCATGAAGGCAAACTATTATATTGTGGAAATCTTCTTCTGCTCTCACACTTCTGGTATATGATTGCAGGCTATGGTTTCTGGGGCAATTGGAGGTTTCCTTGATGTAGCTTTCAATTTTAACACACAAGCTCTATTAGATGACAATCTTCTTGGTTAGTTAATTCAATCATGTTGGAGATGTTGGCCACTATAAATTGTGGAAATGTCAATAATTTTCAGTCAAACTTGTCCGTCTTCTTTGTCTTGCAGAACAGTTTTTTAAAATTGGTTGGAAAATGGTGATGCTCGGTGATGAAACGTGGCTTAAGTTATTTCCAGGACTATTTATGAGGAATGATGGAGTTAGTAGCTTTTTTGTAAGTATTTATGGTGCTGGATTAGAAAGTTATCTTACATTCCCAATATATGTCGGCTTAGCTGTGTAATGATGATCCGTTAAGCCATTGCCATTTTTGGTTGACCAGATTCATTGGCTGTTAAATTTACATGCTAATTACTAAACTAATGTAGTATGTTGGTTTACAATCTGCGTCAGTTCTTCTACAGAAAGGTCTATGTGTATCATATGCTGACTTGCATATATGCTCAAATTCTTCTGCGACAGGTTAAAGATACTGTACAAGTAGATCACAATGTTTCTCGACATCTGCCTGATGAGCTTAGTAGATATGATTGGGAACTTCTGGTCAGTCTAATGTTCTAAGTAATTATGTCCTTACCTAACCTACATTTCAAGTACTTCTGCTAATGATATTTGTTTAAAGGCTTGTTCAGGGAATTGGTTAAACTGTCATTCCCCTTTGAATTGTGGAAACTGAAATAAGAACAAGGCAAAAAGAAAAATAATGCGTATCTGATGATATAGAGTAGAAAATTTTAGTTTTTCTCTAAAGATCATAATGCACTAAAATTCCTTAACAGTAGACTACCATAATGAAGCCAAATATTATACTCTATTAAATAAAATAAATAAATAAAAGAGGAAAGAAACAGCATCCTGATTTTTTATTTTGCTTATTTATTTTTTAAATCTTGTTTTTTGCTGAATTTATGATCCAGATTCTTCATTACCTAGGCTTGGATCATGTTGGGCATATCGGTGGGCGCAACAGGTATTGCCTTTTCCTAGTTTTTATGATTCTTTTTTAACTAATTTTTTATTTATTTATTGTCATGAGTTTCTTTTGGATTTTGTTGTATTCTTTCAGTGTTTTGATGGCCCCAAAACTTAAGGAGATGGATGATGTGGTTAAGATGATTCATACAAGTAGAATCCTGAACCAAAGGAATAGCCATGGAAGGACACTTCTGGTTTGTGATAGGTGTTCTATTATATTTTCTTAACTTGCTAAATATTGATAAGCCATTAATAGTACACTGGAGTCTTTTTTTTTTTGTTTGAATGTATGATCTCACATGATTATTTAAAGCAAAAGTAATTCAAAGTTTAATGTGACACCTTTCTCATGAGCCAAAGACAAACAATGCTTTAATACACCTTTATTTTTAACTCGACATCTGCAGGGATCACAACCTTTTGATCAATATGTCATTAAAACTCAAATTTAATGCGTCCTTGATAAATTTTGTATGCAGGTGGTAGTTAGTGACCATGGCATGACTGAGAATGGTAATCATGGAGGGTCTTCTTTTGAAGAGACAGATTCTTTAGCTTTATTTATTGGCCTGGAAAATGATTTCTCGGGTAAAGTATCATCCACCCATAACACTGTTTACCAGGTAATTATATTTTCGGACATCATGCTTAATTTTTAAATTTTGATGAGCTTCCCGTGAATTTATTACAATGCAACAAACACATCTGAACATGTAAGCATTAAAAGATATAGCATTGAGTCAGAATTGATGACCACCGTTCATATCTGATCTCTGATTTGCCTGAACCAGGTTGACATTGCACCAACATTAGCTCTTCTATTTGGTGTTCCAATTCCAAAAAATAATGTAGGCATTCTGATTTCAGAAATTTTTGAGCATTTGGCTGGTTAGCTCTCTATCTCTCTGTTTATGTGTGTGTGTGTGCATGTATCGGTTGCCAAAGAAAATGAGCGTCAAAAGAGGATTTAAAAAAAAAAGAAAAAAAAAAGAAAGAAATTAGCTGCAATGGATTCTATATGAATGAAAATTAAAAGATTATATTCTTCTTGAGAAACTTAAAAGCTTTCCCTCATATATGGACAACCAACTTTTTTGTTGTGAAATTATCTCTTTGTATCACCAATGTAGCTTCCTGACTATGTACGGATTCCACGTGTTTATCTATTTATTACCTTCTGATAAGGAATATAGCAACTATATTCTTTAAATGTTGTTCTAATAATAAAAAACAGCATGCTCATGTGCGTTGGAGCTTGTGAGGTTAGCTCATAATGGTTTCCCTGTTCTTGATGAGTACAGATGACCAAAAGCTAAGGGCACTGGAATTGAATTCCTGGCAACTCCTGAGATTACTGCATGCACAATTGCCAGGTTTATCATATGAAAATTCCAAGTACAGTGGCTCAATTGATGAAGGCTCTAGGATAATTAATTGTAATGATAGCACAGAGAAGATGTTTTGCTGCTCATATATGAGTGCTACATTTCACCATAATTCCTGGATGTCTAAAGATGTATCCAGGTGGGTATGTCACATAATTTATTGTAACAATCTATACTGATTCTATGAGAGATTCTACTGATACCACTTTTCTCTCTTCATAACTGTGGTGAATAGGTGTAATCATGGGGAAGAGTACAGAATGACTGTTGGAGCATACAATGAGTTTTTAAGAATTTCAAGGGAGTGGTTATCGCGCAGAGTCACAGATGTATGTACTTTTTCGAATGGCTTGAATAGATTGAAAATATTTTCCTCTGTAAATGTGAAAAGTGCAGATTATGGTATTTTGATAATTTTGTTTTGCAGAAACCCATCAACCTACTAGCTTTTGGAGTAGCTGCAATGCTTCTATCTTGTTTAATATTGCTGAGCCTCATATTCTCCATATGCGAAGAATTTTACGGTAGAGAGAAGCAATGCCTTTCCAACTTGAAGAATGCCACACCTACCTGGAAGTTAGATGAGGCCTTTACAATAGGAGTAATTTTTATCCTCGTCATAAGTATGGGATCAAGTTCTATGGTGGAGGAAGAGCAATATATATGGCATTTTGTCACTTCCACATTATATTTGTTATTATTACGTAGAGCAGTACAGTCATTTCCCGCAGGAAGAGCACACAGTTTACGTTGTTTGTTCACAGGTAAAAGCAAAACAAGTGGTCTTCAAACAAGTTCCATAGTTTTGCTTCTTGTTTTGGGAAGGATCTTGAGAGGCTGGCATCAAGGAGGTGTGAATTGGACAAATCTTCCTGACATTTCTAAGTGGCTTGAGCAGGCAGGGAATCAACATATAAAAGCAATTCAGCTAGTCTCAGGCATTCTAGTGATTGCTTTGAGCTTAAGTTCTCTATCTTTATTAAATTCAAGTAGAAAATTACTTCTAGTGATTGGATTTTTCTTTTTGATTCCTGGATTGTTGGTTTTGCAACATATTATGCAACACCAGGACAGCATGTCTGCACCGTCTACCTATAGTGCCACTGCCTTGGTACAAACAATCTATGCAATTCTGGGTTTTGTCACCATTGGTACGGCCATCGCCTTACCGTGGTTAACACCTCTTTTGACTTCCAAAAACAGCTCAGATTATATCTCTCACACATCAGGATCTGATCCCCATGAAGTTTATGACAAGTCACTGCTGGTGGAATTAAGCAATTCTTCATTTGTGATTGGATCGGCATACATATTCTCTTGGTGTTTCCTGGAGCTGTTACTTCAACAACCAATTAATTCAATGCCTATATTCTTGCTCCTTGCACAAGTTTTAGTCGGCATGATTTACTCTTTTCACAGCGGGCCAAATCAGAAGCAGTGGGTCGAGGTTAGTTACCTACTCATCTTTCCGTAACTATTGGTTTCTCTAGAAAATTTAGTTTTTAATGCCAAAATTCCAGACAATGGTTCTTATTGCTTTAACGCCGATTATCTTCAGGTCCTAATTTTCTTTTGTATATGTTCTTAGGTTGCCACATTTTACTATATGGGGATGGCAGGCCATTATGCTCTAGGGAACAGCAATTCTTTAGCGACAATTGATGTTGCCGGAGCTTTCATTGTATGTTCTCTGTTACCTTGTCCTAGATTCTCAAACAATCATTTCGGAATACTCATCATCATTACGTTTGCTATTTTAGCCCAGGTGATCTAACTTTTCCAGCATTTATCTATTTCCAGGGAATCTCAAGTCATTCAACGGTTCTTTCTGGGATTTTGATGTTCATTATAACCTATGCATCTCCACTGTTATCAATTCTTAGCATGGTGATGTACATCTCTGTTAAGGGCCGAAGCTTTCTTGCGGCTCCCCCAGATGTGGACTCCGGGCAACTCCTCAAAAGATTGCTCGGCTTACCTTGTCTGCTTCCACTAGGTTTGAACTCCATTTTATTGATATCCTACACCGTCGTGTTGCTGTTAATGAGGAACCATCTCTTCGTCTGGAGTGTCTTCTCCCCAAAGTAAGTCTCACCTTTACAAATGATTCGGCTAGGAAACTCGAAGTATTGAACTTCTGACCATGGTTTTACTTGATCCATACTTTACTTATGGTTTGGATTTTGCTTTCAGGTATCTTTATGTCTGTGCCACGACTATATGTGTCTATATTGGAGTTTTTATTGTGGCTTCAACTGTGATATATACATACTGGGTGCTTGTCTTTCGGAGAACCAGGAGGGGATCTGCCATCGTTAACAATGACAGATAGCGTTTGGTTGCTGAGAAACCCCAGTTCTTTCTGGATGAATATAATATTGTTAACCAATTCATATAAATTTTCTTTCTGGATGAATATAATATTGTTTGCGATAGGATATCTTGTAAAAGAAAAAAAATGGGAAATGTTTATTTTTTTGAAATTTGGACCATACCATGTTGGCCTCATAGCATGGATCCACGTAAAATCCACATGAAAGTCTCTCGTTTTTTATTTATTATTATTATTATTATTTGGTTACAAAACAATAGAAATTTTGAGTTATGGATATGCTGAAATTACTGATATAAATGAAGTATCCGTTATTGATTCAAGAAGTTTAATTTTACACAATATATTATTTTGAAAGGACAAGAAGTTTAATTACAAATTTTCATACAAGGCTTACACTATTTTTTGTTCAACTCAAATATAAGGCTTACAATTATTGTTTTAATTATTAGTTTTATTTTCATTAATTTTCTCATTATTTAAAATAGGATTAAAAATGTTAGAAGTTGGGCTTGTTCTTATGTCGCCCCTTAAGTATTAGAAAGTACCGGTCAAACACTTGATCCATTGAGAGTATTTTTAAATGACTTTTTTGTTCAAAATATTAAAGTTTTTAAATTTTAGGATTAAAAATGTGAAACCCCAGAAAAGCTCTTATGTTACGAACTCCGACTGTGTTAATTTCGTTATAAAATTTATGTGTGATAATATGACAGTTTATGAAAGAGATAAATTCGTTTTCAAGTTTTACAAGTAACGAATTTAAATATGTATTAAACTGTCATAGCATTGTATTTACTTTAATTGCGTAATTAAATAAGAAATTATGTTATGAAAATAACGCAATTTATTGATTAGATTATGTGTTAAATGATCAGTAATTTTTTTTAATGATTAAATTGATTTAATTAAAATGAATTTAATTAGTTGGTGTGGCTTTAGAAATGCAAAAAAGAAAAAGAAAAAGAGGATTAGGCCGTACGGCCCAGCTGAGCAGCACGCTCGGGCCAAGCTTGCGCGGCCTGCACACCTTGTCCCGCACGACGCGCATAGCCTGCACGCCCCAGCGAGCCACCTCGCCCAGTCCAGCCACCTAGGGGTCTAACGAGTAGCCATATTGGCTCGACAAAAAAATGATCCAAATGAATTTTTTTGTCAATAAATCACCCACCATGATCAAGTATAACATGAAAACTATCTAATGTTCGAACGGAATCCAAAATGATCTTACGGATTTTTCGAAAATTAGCTCACAACATGTCTACTGGGTAGACTGTCCAACTCGGCCTAATTAGTCCAATTTTTCATTTTTCCGAACCAAATGAGTTTTGTTGGACTTGGTCTCTACCCAAGGTGTCCCTAGGAGGTTTTTATATATTTATTTTTATTATGGAAAAAAAAGGAAGTCATAAAGTGGTCAAATGGATGTTAAAATGGTAAAAGTAAGTGGACATGTGTCCACATATTGTTACACCACCAATCATATGCTTAACACCTAAACAAACTTCAATTAATGTCCATTAAATGGATGTGGTCGGTTGAAGCTTATCAAAAGACCAAAATGAGCTGAAGTAAAGTGATTTTGGAACCAAAAACAAGAGTTTCACTTTCTTCCTTTCTCCTTCAGCTGAGAACCCTTATCACAACCAAGAACACTTTGTGTTCTTCAATTTCAAGGTAAAAACCCTTTGATTTTATTCTTTTAAACTCTTGTGACATGTGTTAGGACATCACTTGAATTTGATTTTCTAAATAATTGCATGAAAAATGATTGATTTTGTTCAAGTTATATTGTGTGTGTAGAATCGGTTCTGGAACAGTATATAAGCCTGAAATGTTTTGATTGATTCTAGGACTTAGAGAACTCCAAATTACATGAATAATAGCTTTTTGGAAAGCTATGGATGTCTATTTTTATGTGTTAAAATATGAGAGTTTTCCTCCTTATGGATTTAATAAATTAAGCCCTTGAAGGCCAATTGTTCAAATGGCACCTAGTTCTGAGCAATAGATTTTGGGAATTTATTTCAAGGCCTTAAAGTTATCAAAATAGG
>WUAT03000001.1:2121700-2131759 GCA_010015005.3 Ulmus americana
GTTTATCGAACCCTCGATTTTCGAAACCCTAGTTGGTGCTGCTCTGGCGGTGGGATTCTGCTGAAGATTTGCAGTGAAGGTTTGGAAATGTTCGTTTTCTGCTACTATTTCGTTAATTTTGCTGTTTTTGTTTTGTTGTTTTTGGATGGGTTTGTGTCGCGGCTAGGGTTTCTGAAATGGGAAAGTTGAGGGTTATTTTTGTTGTGTTGCGACTTCGCGAACCCTCCCCATGGCCCCCAACCCCCCGATATTACCTTTCGCAAGTTTTGATAACTGATTGTTGCCTAGATTCTTTAGGAAATCTAAATTGTCATTTGATGTTTGTTTTCGATTGGTAATTGTTGAAGCTTTTAGTTGTCTGAAAACTGTAGAGTAAGTAGAAATCCATGAATTTTCCAGCGAAAGAGTTTTATGAATCAATTTTATTTTATTTTAGTCATTCCCAAACAGATTGTGCACTGAATGTTCTTCCGTTTAGGGTTTGGTTTGGGGAATTTTTTTATTTTTTTATTTAATTTTTTTATTTTTTTTTTTATTTTTTGTGTGAAGTGTATACATGTATTAGTTTTCTGCCAAGAGGGTTTTGATTGATTATCTGTTTAATGGGGTGTCCTTTGTAAACAGACCGGTTGCAGACTGGTTAACTTTCCAATGGCTGATCATCGTAATGGAAATGGGCAACCTAATGGGAAGGCTGCTGGAGCAGGGAGCCCTTATTCTATTGATCTGCCCAAGTTTAGCGAGCGATTGAAGATTCTTTATTCACATTGGAATAAACATAAATCTGATTTGTGGAGCTCCACTGATGTGCTTGCAGTAGCAACACCTCCCCCATCAGAGGATCTGCGGTATCTGAAGTCCTCTGCTTTGAACATCTGGCTGCTGGGTTATGAGTTCCCTGAGACAATTATGGTTTTCATGACAAAGCAGATTCATTTCTTGTGCAGCCAGAAGAAGGTATCTTTGCTTGATGCAGTGAAAAAAACAGCAAAGGAAGCTGTGGGTGTAGAAGTTGTGATGCATGTGAAGGCAAAGAATGATGATGGAAGTGCTCTCATGGATGCTATATTTCGTGCCATCCATGCTCAAGCTAAGCTAGATGGCAATGAAAGTCCTGTGGCTGGATACATAGCCAGAGAAGCTCCTGAAGGAAAACTTCTGGAAACATGGGCTGACAAGTTGAAGAATGCTAATTTCCAGCTTGTTGATGTAGCAAATGGGTTATCTGATCTGCTTGCTGTTAAAGACAAGGAAGAGCTTGTGAATGTGAAGAAAGCTGCTTTCTTGACTACTAATGTTATGAATAATATTGTGGTTCCGAAGCTGGAGAATGTCATCGATGAAGAGAAGAAAGTGACTCATTCAGTTTTGATGAACGAGACGGAGAAAGCTATATTAGAACCCTCAAAAGCTGGTGCTAAGCTGAAGGCAGAGAATGTTGACATCTGTTATCCTCCAATTTTCCAAAGTGGTGGCGAGTTTGATCTCAGACCTAGTGCTGCAAGCAATGATGAGCTGCTTTACTATGACCCTGCTAGCGTAATCATTTGTGCTGTTGGATCCCGATATAAGAGTTACTGCTCCAATGTGGCCAGGACATACTTGATTGATGCCAATCCCCTGCAAAGCAAAGCATATGAGGTTCTTCTAAGAGCCCATGATGCTGCCATTGGTGAGTTGAAGCCTGGGAATAAAGTCAGTGCTGCATATCAAGCAGCCTTTTCAATTGTTGAGAAGGATGCTCCTGAGTTGGTCCCAAATCTGACAAAATCTGCTGGGACAGGCATTGGCCTTGAATTTCGTGAGTCTGCATTGAATCTTAATGCAAAAAATGACCGAGTGGTGAAAGCAGGAATGGTCTTTAACGTGTCTCTTGGTTTGCAGAATTTGAAGAACCAAACTAATAAATCAAAAAATCAGAACTTCTCTATGTTGCTTGCCGACACAGTAATTGTTGACAATGATAAGGCAGAAGTGGTGACCAGTAAGAGTTCTAAAGCTGTTAAGGATGTAGCATACTCATTTAATGAGGATGACGAAGATGAAGATCAAAAGCTTGAAGGGAAAGCTGAGGGTAATGGGACAGATGCTTCTATGTCTAAGACAACCCTGAGGTCAGATAATCACGAGGTTACTAAAGAGGAACTCCGCAGACAGCATCAGGCAGAACTTGCCAGACAGAAAAATGAAGAAACTGCCCGAAGACTTGCAGGTGGTGGGCCTGGGACTGGAGACAATCGTGCTGCTTCGAAGACTTCAACGGATCTGATTGCCTATAAAAGTGTTAATGATCTTCCTCCTCCAAGAGATTTGATGATTCAGATTGACCAGAAGAATGAAGCTGTTCTGTTTCCTATTTATGGAAGTATGGTGCCTTTCCATGTTGCTACCATAAGGACGGTGTCCAGCCAGCAGGATACTAATCGAAATTGTTACATTAGAATAATCTTCAATGTTCCCGGGACCCCATTTAGTCCTCATGATGCAAGCTCTTTGAAGTTCCAGGGGTCCATATATCTGAAGGAGCTTTCATTTAGGTCCAAGGATCCTAGGCATATCAGTGAGGTGGTACAGCAGATTAAAGCACTTAGACGGCAAGTTGTAGCCAGGGAATCTGAGAGAGCCGAAAGAGCAACCCTTGTTACTCAGGAGAAACTTCAACTAGCTGGTAACAGGTTTAAACCAATCAGGTTATCTGACCTTTGGATTCGTCCTGTTTTTGGTGGCCGCGGAAGGAAGATACCTGGCACTCTTGAAGCTCATGCTAACGGATTTCGGTTCTCTACCACTAGGCAAGATGAGCGAGTGGACATTATGTTTGGGAATATTAAACATGCTTTTTTCCAGCCTGCAGAGAATGAGATGATCACCCTAGTTCACTTTCATCTGCACAACCATATAATGGTGGGGAACAAGAAAACCAAGGATGTCCAGTTCTATGTTGAAGTTATGGATGTAGTTCAAACTTTGGGAGGCGGAAAGAGATCTGCCTATGACCCGGATGAGATTGAAGAAGAGCAGCGGGAGAGGGATAGAAAGAATAAAATCAACATGAATTTTCAGAGCTTTGTTAATCGGGTGAATGATCTTTGGGGGCAGCCTCAATTTGGTGGCCTTGACCTTGAGTTCGATCAGCCTCTGAGAGAGCTTGGCTTCCACGGGGTACCTTATAAATCTTCAGCATTTATTGTACCATCTTCGACTTGCCTTGTTGAATTGGTAGAGACTCCTTTCCTTGTTGTCACTCTGGGCGAGATTGAGATTGTGAATCTGGAAAGAGTTGGTCTTGGGCAGAAGAATTTCGACATGACAATTGTATTCAAGGATTTCAAACGCGATGTTCTTCGGATTGATTCTATCCCTTCAACATCACTTGATGGCATCAAAGAATGGCTTGATACAACAGACATTAAGTATTACGAGAGCAGGTTGAATCTGAACTGGCGTCAAATACTGAAGACAATCACTGATGACCCACAGAGCTTCATTGATGATGGAGGCTGGGAATTCTTGAATCTGGAAGCTACTGACTCAGAATCAGAGCACTCGGAGGAGTCAGATCAGGGTTATGAGCCATCTGATATAGAGCCTGAGTCGGAGTCGGAGGACGATCCCTCTGAGAGTGAATCACTTGTGGAGTCTGAGGATGAGGAAGAGGATGATTCAGAAGCAGACTCGGAAGAAGAGAAGGGAAAGACGTGGGAAGAATTGGAGAGAGAAGCTAGCAATGCAGACAGGGAGAAAGGTAATGAGTCCGACAGTGAGGAGGATAGAAAGAGAAGGAAGATGAAAGCTTTCGGGAAGTCTCGAGCTGCTCCCAGCAGTTCTGCCCCCAAGAGGTCTAAACTTAGACGTAGCTGAAGGACTATCTTATTATTGTCCCTGATATTTTTCTATGTGCAGCAGTAACGTCTGCTGCGGCCACTTATTTCGTAGTAGTTCATTTTGCAGTTTTAGTTGTATTTTTGGACAAACCAGATTATCTGGAAAAGCATGGTCTCTTGGTTGTAAATTGTTAGCATAACTTTTGCTGGAAAAAAATTTTATGGACTATGTCTTGGTCTTTGTTTTTCCTTTTTCTTTCCCTGGTTTTTCGAAACAGTAACCACTTCATCCAGGAACAAGGAACTTATTTAGCTTTTGGTGCGGACAGAACTGCCTTGAAGGAGGTAATCAAAAGTAATAATGGAGATTGAACTTGCAGATTCTTTCTGTTTTTTTAACGTATAATCTGTTATTCATTTCTAGTTCACAGATGACAGAACAAGTATTTGATTCTATTTTAGTTTTATGATTGTAATAATCTGTTTGGTTTGAGTGCAAATTAATGTTACTTTAAGAAGATTAGAAAGGTGGGCTTAGTTGTGTACAAAAGGAAGAATCAGTTAGCGAAACTGAGGGTGAAAGCTGTGCTCAGCTCGAGATTAGCTTCCACCAAATATTGATTTTAGTTTTTGGAATCAGAAAGTTGTAGAGAATTGAGTTGCCTTTCCATGTATGAGATTGCTATTAGGAATTTCAATTATTTGGTTAACTACATGTAAAAAATTTAAACGAATAATCCGATGAACCAACCGAAAGTCAATAGGGTTAAGTTAGATTTTTCACGATTGAGTTGGGTTGAATTTTAATATACTGATTATTATTGGATTGGATAAATATTTTCTAAAAACTCAACCCAACCCAACTCATGTGCACAGCCATCACCGTTAGTAGATCTGGGTCCCACATAGGTCCCACACTCATAGCAGGCCCAAGATGCACATACGAGTCTGTGTTTAGCATTCCTCTACATGTATGAATTCAATATAATGCAGGGTGTAGCTCTCTTTGGAAGTGAAAGTAGAGCAAGTATCAGAACATCTTGGGGTCATGTTTGCTCTAGTAGGCCTAATGTATCCAACAGAGCAACAAAATAAGTCCAACTTGGCAGTGACTTCCCTTTCTTCACTATCTTACAGCTAAAAAGTTCACAATCTCAAATGGTCTCTTATGATACAGGCAGATTGAAACAAAACCGTACAAACCATCAACCGAAATAACTTAGTAAAAAATAGCTCATACAATAGAATACAAGCTATCAAAATATACCAAACGAGACCTACAACTATTATCTAAAGCTGTTGATGAAGCTGCTGTTGTTATACTGAGAAAGCAAGAAAAACAGGCACTACCTGAATTTGGCCCTCTTGGGAAGGCTACTACTTGTCTTGTTGGGCACCCGAGTTTTGCCAAAAGCCTTGATCTTCCTCCTTGCTCGTTCTTGTTCACTGTCAGAATCATGGCCTTTTTCTCTGTCTGCATAGGTTGCTTCCCTCTCCAACTCTTCCCAGGTTTTTCCTTCATCTTCTTCCAAATCATCTTCAGAGTCATCTTCCTCGTCCTCCTCGGACTCTACCAATGACTCACTATCCTCATCCTCATCCTCTGAAACTGAGTCAGACTGTACATCTGAAGGTACATACCCTTTGTCTGATTCCTCTGAGTTATCAGAATCTGAATCACTCACCTCCATGTTCAAGAATTCCCACCCACCATCTTCTATGAACTTGTCAGGATCATCGGTAATAGTTTTCAGTATAGGTCGCCAGTTGAGATTCAACCTGCTTTCATAATACTTGAGGTCCGTTGTGTCAAGCCACTCCTTGATGCCATCTAGTGATGTTGAGGGAATGGAATCAATTCTGAATACATCCCGCTTGAAGTCCTTAAAAACTATGGTCATATCGAAATTCTTCTGTCCAAGACCAACTCTCTCGAGGTTGACAATCTCGATCTCACTTAGAGTGATCACCACAAATGGCGTCTCTATTAGCTCAACTAGACAGCTTGAAGTTGGGACAATGAAAGCCGAGGCCTTGTGTGGTACTCCATGGAAGCCAAGCTCTCTTAGAGGCTGATCAAACTCAAGGTCAAATGTTTTTAATTGGGGCTGCCCCCACAAATCATTCACTCGGTTCACAAAGTTCTGGAAGTCCATGTTAATTTTGTTCTTTCGAGCCCTCTCCCGTTGCTCCTCCTCAATCTCATCAGGATCATAGGCAGATCTCTTTCCACCTCCCAACGTCTGGACCACATCCATCACCTCAACAAAGAATTGCACATCTTTAGTCTTTTTGTTTCCCACCATAATGTGATTGCGTAGATGAAAATGTAACAGGGTTATCATTTCCTTATCTGCTGGCTGGAAAAAGGCATGTTTTATGTTGCCAAACATTACATCCACTCTTTCATCAGACCTTGAAGTAGAATACCGAAAACCATTTGTATGGGCTTCAAGTGACCCGGAAAGCTTTCTTCCACGACCACCAAAAACAGGACGAATCCACAGATCAGGCAATCGTATTGGCTTGAATTTTGCTCCTGCAACTTGCAGCTTCTCCTGAGTAACTAAAGTTGCCCTCTCAGCTCTTTCAGACTCTCTGGAAGCAACCTGCCGGCGAAGGGTTTTAATCAGTTGGACGGCTTCACTTATATGCCTTGAGTCTTTGGAACGGAAAGAAACTTCCTTCAGATAAATTGATCCTTGAAACTTAAGGGAGTTTGCATCATGAGGATTGAATGGGGTGCCAGGTACATTGAAGATTATGCGAATGTAGCAATTTCGGTTACTGTCCTGTTGGCTGGACACACTCTTCACTGTGGCTACATGAAAAGGGACCATGGTTCCGTAAATTGGCAATAGGATGGCTTCATTCTTCTGATCAATCTGAATTCTCATATCTCTAGCTGGAGGCAGATCATTGACATTTTTATAAGCAATTAAATCACCAATTGTCTTCCCACCACCACGATTATCACTTGCTGCAGAACCACCACCAGCAAGCCTCCTTGCAGTTTCTTCGTTTTTTTGACGAGCAAGTTCTGCCTGATGCTGCCTTCGTAGCTCTTCTTTAGACATCTCCTGGTTGTCAGACCGAAGCGTTGCTTTAGATGAGGTAGCTCCACCACTTCTAGTCTCAGATTTTACTTTTACTCGATCTTCTTCCTCATCATCGTCCTCATTGAATGAGTATGCCACGTCTTTAACAGCTTTAGAGCTTGAATGTGTCAAAACTTCAGGGACATTTTCACGAACAATGACAGTGTCTGCTAACAAGACGGAAAATTTCTGGGTCTTTGGGTTCTTCGTCTCTGCCTGTAAGTTCTGAAAACCAATTGACACATTGAAAACCATGCCAGGTCTCAAAATGCGATCATTTTTGGCATTGAGATTTAGTCCCGACTCACGAAACTCAAGGCCAATACCAGTTCCAGCAGTCTTTGTCAAGTGTGGAACCAATTCAGGAGCATCCTTTTCAACTACTGAGAGTGCGGCTTGGAACGCAGCACTAACCTTGTTTCCAGACTTTAAACTTCCAATGGCTGCTTCGTGGGCTCTAAGGAGAACCTCATAAGCCTTGCTTTGAACTGCATTTGCATCAATGAGAAAAGTTCGGGCAACGTTTGAGCAGTAGCTGTTGTACCGAGATCCAACAGCACATATAATCACACTAGTAGAGTCATAGCAAAGGCTCTCGTCATTGCTGGAAGCACTTGGTTTCAGATCAAAATCTCCTCCACTTTGAAAAATAGGTGGGTAACAGATATCAACATTCTCTGCCTTGAGCTTAACCTTAATTCTTGAAGGTTCTAGTATGGCCTTCTCTGTGTCATTCATCAATGAAGAATGAGAGACCTTTTTCTCCTCATCAATCACCTTTTCGAGATTGGGCACAACAAAGTTCCTCATCACTGATGAAGTCAAAAACGCAGCTCTCTTGACATTTGTAAGCTCCGCGTTGTCTTTAACGGCTAATAAATCTGAGAATCCATTAGTGACATCAGTTAGCTCAAAATCAGCATTCTTCAACTTTTCAATCCATGCCTCCAAAAGCTTCCCCTCAGGCGCCTCTCTAGCTATGTGACCAACAACTGGAGCTTCATTGCCTCTGGACTTCGACTGAGAATTGACAGCCCGAAATACACTATCCATTAGTCCTGTTCCATCATCATTTTTGGGCTTCACATGCATCATAATTTCAACACCAACAGCCTCTTTAGCAGATTTCTTCACAACGTCAAGGAGAGAGGCTTTCTTCTGGCTGCACAGAACATGAATTTGCTTCCTCATGAAAACCATTATTGTTTCAGGGAATTCATAACCAACCAACCAGATATGGAGGGCCGAGGATTTCAGGTACCGAAGATCCTCAGAAGTTGGAGGAGTTGCTATAGCAATTGCATCACAAGCACCCCATAGATTACTATTGTTCTCATTCCAGTGTGAATATAGTATTTTCAACCGCTTACTGAAGTTTTCAAGATTGATGGCATACGGATTACTGGCTCCTGAGACCTTCCTATTCGCCGGTTTGGCATTACCAGTCCGATTTTCAGCCATTGACAATAGACCAGACAAAGATCTTGGAAACTCGAAAATTCAGCCAGGCAAGAATGAAGATCAGCAGAAACTGAAAGAAACAATAAATCAAGCATCAGTGTCTTACCCATCTCCATATAATCAATAATTGACCAAAAAATTCTTCCAAAATTAGCATTTTGCCTTAAAAAAGTCAGAATTATTAGAACTTAGAACAGTCCAATTTATTCATCTTAGTATTAAAAAAAAGTGAACAAACTCAAACCAATCAGAGTAAATATTACAACAATTCTAACTGGATACACAACAAGAAATGAACTTACAATTTTTCCACTGTTCTGCAGCAAAAGCTCTGCATCAGCAAGCAAAAATAGTAATAATCAGATCAAGTTATAATTATCCAAAAAATTGAATTTTTTAGACTGCCGAAAACTTACTTTGTGAAAGATCAATAAATTGAAGAAGAAATTCCACATTAACCCATTCCAGATCTTCTAATCCTGCAACAAAACATGAATAAGAAGCTCACTCAGTGAAGCTACCAAAAGAGGAAAAATCATATCTGATTTCACATTTTCCCATGTTTCAAAAGAATTAGAGTAAGATCATAAGAAATCTGATCAAAATTGTTTCAAAAAGAGAATTTTAATAAATAAATTCATAAATTTATTTTTAGTTCAATTATTTAACCAACAGAATCCAGGAAAAGATCAAAGAATATCTCTTTGAAAGGCAAGAGATTCAGAATTTTACCTTTTCTTCCATGGATAAATGAGTGGAGTACTTGTGTGATCAAATGGGTCTCTGAAACTTGTACCAAAATACGAAATTGATTCGGATTTATGGAAATTGAGGAACGATTTTGATATAAATGGGAAAATTTGAAAGAAATTTGAATCGATGAAGATTTGGAAGACAAGGATGATCCAGAGCAAAACAGGAAAATGTATGATGAAGGAAGGAAGCGACTTCACCCACCCCCTGTTTTTCTTTTTAGGATTAATTATACTTTTACCCCTCAACTTAGGAGTAGCAATAAATTGTCTCTCAAATTTCAAAAGTTATATACAGTCTCCTCCCCAACAAATTTACCGCTTCCGTTTGGTTTCTGAACGAAAATACTTACGTAAAACTACTACAACAATTAAGGTTAACAACCACCAAAAAAAAAAAAAAAAAAAAAAACCAAACAGGAAGGACAATTTGTTTACATACAATACTTGAGGAAAATGGATGCAATTTTTTGAAATTCGAAAAACAATTTGTTACTCTCTCATAAGTTTAGAGTAAAATATAATTGCCTTCTTTTTAAGAATAGCTAGTTAAGAAAAGAGAGACAAAATAGGCGAGTCTTACTAATAACTTGAGCTTATTATAATTTTTTTAAGTTTGAATTGGTCAATTTAAAATAGCTTAGGGTATAAAGTGGCAAAGAATCAATAATTTGCTACTTCAGGGTGTTAATTGCAAAACAAGGTCGGGGGTTGAAAGTGACAAAACGATACATTCAGTGATTCAGGGGGCGGGATAGGAATGGCCCTAAGTTGAGACATGTAAATATTTATACACTTTTTCGAGTCCATTACAAATATGCACCTTCTTTTATCTATTTTACCCTTCCATTATAATTGTTTACAAAGCAGAAAATATGTAAACAATTGTTTACTTAATAAAAAAAAATTAAACAAATATAAATA
>WUAT03000001.1:2134969-2146333 GCA_010015005.3 Ulmus americana
AAGGTGCACTCTTGGTTATACGCATTGGCCCAATCTGAAAAGGATTTGGTTTTTGAGTATGTTCGATCCACTGAGAGGGGTCAGTCAAATCTGAAAAATTCTTATAATAGCTGATTTAATATAAGATTATCTGTAAAATTAAGCAACTAGTAATAAAATAAAATAAAAAAGTTTAATTCTAAATATTAATTTGTATCAATACAACTTGTAGAATTTGGATTACTTAGTAAATAGTTATTGAGCATTGAAAAGATACTTTGAGCATTCATTGAATATAATTGTTTGATGAAATGCAGTAATATAAATAAGTCACTGGTTTAGTACTTTTTAATAACTAGATGATTTCTCATTAGTTGGTAAATAAAAGATAGTAAACAATGTGGTACTCGAAGTATTACTCTAGTTCATTTTCTATGTTGAGAATACTCTATTCTTACTTTGTTCAGAATATTGAACCAAACAAAAACTCTATTTAGAATACTATTCTCTTTAGAATAATACTCTGTTAAGAATACTGAACCAAACAGCAACTCTGTTTAGAATACTCTATTCAGAATATTGTAGAATCGCAAACCAAACAGCACCTTACTTCTTTGCTTCTATACAGGATTGAGCTTTGCAGAAGCTGACAGAAGATTGAGGGAAAGTGGTCCGAATGTTCCTTTCGATTATACTTTTCCAAGCTGGTGGCAGCTCCTATGGAAGGCTTTCTTTCATCCCTTTAACATCATTTTGATTGTCTTGTCTGCACTCTCATACATAACCAGTGATAGCCCAAATGGATGTATCATGCTTGTTTTGGTTTTTATAAGTGTTTCCCTCAGATTCTACCAGGTAGTTTTTGCTTGTGTGTTCATATTCGGGCAACGTATTGAGTTTTTACAGCGTGATGGTTACAAAATTTCTTTGGTTCTTTCCAGGAATACAGCAGCTCAAAAGCAGCCATGAAACTCTCCGAATTTGTACGATCTCCAGTAAAGGTTCAAAGATGTGCTGGGAGGGTTGTCCAAACAGAATTAGTAGTTCAAGTTGATCAAAGAGATATCGTTCCTGGCGATATTGTCCATTTCGAGCCTGGAGACCTTTTCCCTGGAGATGTGAGATTGTTATCCTCAAAACACCTTGTTGTAAGGTATAGTACAAGAAAATTTTCCCATTTGAATGGATGAAAATTTGTAAGTTCTTTCATATCATTTTTGCTTTTCTCTACAGCAATTCTGAATCTCATCCTGCTTCTTAAACAGCCAGTCCTCACTAACTGGAGAGTCTTGGGCAACTGAGAAAACGGCCGATATCAGAGAAGATCAAAGCACTCCTTTATTAGAATTAAAGAATATATGTTTCATGGTAGGTATATAATCCCTGCTTTTCTGTTGACAACAATTACAAATCAAGCGAAAATAGAGTATTTCACTCAGATGGCTTCTGAACTTTTGATGATATATCAGGGAACAAATGTAATATCAGGTAGCGGAACTGGTCTTGTAGTTTCCACTGGATCCAAGACTTACATGAGCACCATGTTTTCGAAGATAGGGAAGAAAAAACCACCGGATGACTTTGAGAAGGGCATTCGCCACATATCTTATTTGCTGATTTTTGTTATGCTGATAGTTGTAGCAATCATGGTTGTAACTGCTTACCATTCATCTCACTCTCTGAGTGTGAGTTTCCTTTTCGGAATCTCGGTTGCAAGTGCACTCACTCCGCAGATGCTACCTCTCATTGTGAACACAAGTCTAGCAAAAGGGGCGCTGGCTATGGCCAAGGATAGATGCATAGTCAAGAGTGCAACCGCCATACAAGACATGGGATCTATGTTAGTATAAACTTGCTCTTATTATACTGGTATGAGAGCTGTTACAGTTAGAAACTTAACACTCCTTCTTTCTGTTACAGGGATATCCTATGTATGGACAAGACAGGGACACTCACCATGAACCGAGCAATAATGGTCAATTTTCTTGATGGCTGGGGTTTAGCCAGAGAAGAGGTTTTACGTTTTGCCTTTCTTAACTCCTACTTCAAGATTGAGCAGAAGTATCCCCTAGACGATGCAATTTTGGCGTTTGTTTATACGAATGGATACAGGTTCCAGCCATCCAAGTGGAGGAAGATAGATGAGATCCCTTTTGATTTCATAAGAAGAAGAGTGACTGTTGTCTTGGAACTGGAAGCAGGAGAGGAAAGCCATTATTCTTCTGATCATTTGATGGTAACTAAAGGAGCACTGGAAGAAGTATTGAAAGTTTGTTCTTTTATTGAGCATGTTGATAGGGGTGAGATTTCTACTTTCTCTCTGGAGGACTATCAAAGAATTTTAAGCAAGAGTGAAGAAATAAGCAATGAAGGATTAAGAGTTATTGGAGTAGCAACAAAGAGGCTAAAAATGGTGAGTATGAATCTATTCTTTTCCCCTTTCGCAATGAATATGTTCTTTTCATGGTTGCTACTGTAATTCTGTTTGGTGATTTAAATGCTATTACTATTCACATGTTGTTCTTTTCGTGGTTGCTACACTATCCTTTTTCTTCATCTTTTCATAGGTCAAATCACGAAATCATAATACTGCTATATTAATAGCATTCAAATCACCAAAATGTTGTTTAAATCGCGAAACGAACACCCCCAATATTTTAGCTGCCCAATAATGACAACAGTTTCTTCCTTCAGCAGCATACAAAAGATGAGAAGAGAGGCAATCACGCAACCTTGGAATCTGACATGGTGTTCCTTGGCCTTATAACATTCTTTGACCCACCAAAAGATTCGGCCAAGCAAGCTCTGTGGCGGTTGGCTGAGAAGGGAGTAAAAGCAAAGGTATTAACAGGCGACTCCTTGTCCCTGGCTATAAAGGTTTGCAAGGAAGTAGGCATTAGAACTACCCATGTGGTTACTGGACCGGAGCTTGAGCTCCTCCAGCAGGATGCCTTCCATGAAACTGTCAAAAGAGCAACAGTTCTAGCTCGGCTCACCCCAACGCTGAAACTCCGAGTTGTGCAGTCCTTGCAGACAGTTGGTGGCCATGTAGTGGGATTTCTAGGAGATGGAGTAAACGACTCACTTGCTTTAGATGCAGCCAATGTAGGCATATCCGTTGACTCAGGAGCATCAGTTGCAAAAGACTTTGCTGACATTATCTTGCTCGAGAAAGATCTAAATGTTCTTGTTGCCGGAGTTGAGCATGGTAGGGTTACTTTCGGGAACACTATGAAATACATAAAAATGTCAGTTATTGCCAATTTAGGAAGCATTATCTCACTCCTCTTAGCAAGTTTGTTCCTAAATAATGAGCCATTGACTCCTTGGCAGCTACTTACACAGAACTTTCTGTACAGCGTTGGCCAGATTGCAATTCCCTGGGACAAGATGGAAGAAGATAATGTAAAAATCCCGCAGAAATGGTCCGAAAAATGTTTGCCAATGTTCATCTTATGGAATGGACCTGTTTGTACTCTATGTGACATAGCTGCCCTTTTGTTCCTTTGGTTCTACTACAAGGCTAATAGTACCTCAGATATCAAATTCTTCCGTTCTGCTTGGTTCATTGAAGGTCTTCTGATGCAGACTCTAATCTTCCACTTGATCCGGACCGAGAAAATCCCATTTATTCAAGAGTTTGCCTCCTGGCCTGTGATTTGTTCAACTGTTGTGATCTCTTCCATTGGAATAGCAATCACATTCACACCAATTGGATCAGTAATGGGATTTGTCTCCTTGCCATTATCATACCTTGGATTTTTGGTGGTGCTCTTTATGGGGTACTTTTTTGTAGGCCAGTTGGTCAAGAGGCTTTACATTTTTGTTTATAAAAGGTGGCTTTAAGCTATAGCAAATGGATTGAGCTTGGATGAGAAAGCAAAAATAGGAAGGAAAATTTTTCTGTATATTATTGAGGATGAATAATACATATCTCTTGTAAACAGAATCATTTACAATATCTGTAGATACTCTGGTTTTACAATATAAATGAATTTTGCAAATTTTGCCAAATAAAAAAGAAAGAAAGAAAGAATGTGATGATTTGAATAGCAAAAAACAAAGAACCCCATTCAGAAGATGTTCTTCTCCAAAGTCACAAAGCATCTCAGATGTGATTTTTCACAATAGTTTATGCAGATACAGGACAAATGCAAGTCCTATAAACATCAAATTGTCTCTCTTTTGCTTGTTTGCTGACTTCCCTGCATATAAGTAAATAAAATTTGATTTTATAATACAACCCGAGTCATAACGACGTAGCAAATGAGGCCTAAAATTAGAACAGAAAGAGAAGGATTTCAACACCCTTTATGTATGTTTTTGTGGAGTATAGATAATCATACAAACAATAGATGAGCATGGATAATTACCCAATTGGAGAATATTGTTCCTGATGTTCCATTCAAAATCCCAGTGCTTTCTGTCATTTTTCAGCGTCCAATAAGCCCATCCAAAAGAAGCTGCATTATACACCTCCAACTGAGCCTTACCAAATTCTTGATAATCTGTCTGAGAGCCACTGGTTACATTCCATTCATTCACCCACTCACCTAAAAAGTAAACAATGTCATTGAATCAGAGAAAATGAACATGAAATTGGCATTTCGATCCGTATTTTTAAGGGCTCAACTTTGTAAGAATAGAAGATACAAAAGAGGATTTTGACATACCAATGAAAACAAGTGGTCCATTTGCACCGTTCAAGGCCTGAAGTTGAGCTTCCCTGCTCTTGTATATGAATTCTATATTGTCCTCACTACTCATATTAACGAAGAAATTATCGAAGAGATTGTAGTAGTGCAAATCCACGACTAAATTATGTGACCCAACATTAGCCTGATAAAGTTCCAAAGGATCTGCATTCCCAATTCTTTGGCAAATTATTACATAAGCAGATGAGGAATATTTCCGAACAATTTCATAGCCTTGTTTGTAATATGAAACTAAAGTGTCCAATGGTACTGTGGCTGCAGATGGTTCATTTAATAGCTCAATTCCCAGCAAGGCAGGATGTTTCCCATACCTACAAACAAAAGGCCATGTTTAATAAGGTCAAAGTCTCAAACCTGAATCATGGCCATGATACACCTCTAAGTTGCTATAGTGCCTTTAGGAAAGATAGTTTCAGTGGCAAGCATGATATTTTTGTTTCGTACTAGCCATAACTATTTTCTTATGTTTAACCGAAAACCAATGGCAAATGCAAGTGGCTAACTCTGCAAAATGGCATGTATTTTCACAATCCAAAAACTTGTTCAAACATACCTGGAGGCTAGAAAATCTATAACATGCAATGTTTGTGTGATGAAATTGGGACTAGTCCAGTCCGTTGAACCATCTCTACTTGCACTGTGTTCCATGCCATTTTGGGAGCCGGGAGCAGCATGAAGGTCAATTATACATCTTATATCAAACTCTCTGCACCACAGTTCTCACACAGATGATATCAGAAGGAGAAAAGAAATGCTCATCAGTAGTCTGAAAAAGATAAGATGAAGGTAAGTCCTACTGTGCCCACGTGAATGCATTATCTAAAGCTTCCAACGATCCACCAATGAATGGATCAGGAGGATCAGGATCATAAGCAATCCACCAGCCAACTGGGATCCTCACGGTATTAATTCCGTGTCTGTTCAGAAAATTGAAATCTTCTATATTGATAAAACTGTTTCGATGTCTCTGCATTTTCGGGTAAGCCAAAACATCAGCAAACAATGAAAACCTGTGGTTGGCCAATACACTTACAAGCAAAAGATAACAGAAGCAACACAAATGCAACTTGATGTTTTCTAGAACCCAGAGTTACCTTGAGAACTCGTTTGGCCACATTTTTCCCATAACCATTAGCAAGTTGGTAATCTCCACGTAAATTATTTGCAACAATTATCATTTGAAATGTGGCTGCATTATCATCCCACCCTGGCTTCCCTGGAAAGTCTGCGGTGATCGGATTTCCTATGGTAGCCTAAATAAGTAAAGTACAAGCTATCACTTTTTTTTATTAAACTAATTAGGATACTACAAGAGAACAATCAAAACAACGAGATGATCTCAAGTGGCATTTGGTTTTGATTCTTAGCCACTAAATGCGGCTGCAAGAAATTTTCATTGTTCTAGAAAACCATGGTTGAAATTTTATACTGTCACAAAAATCAACTGCACAAAATAAGACTTTGTTTGTTATGTTAAAATCCACAAGAAGACACTTTCCACTTTATACTTTTTTTTTTTTTTTAAATAATAATAATTGAAGAACCAAGTCATGGCCACTGAAAAACTTGCTATAAATTTGATTTTAATCATAAAGACATATCAATGTGAAAGATTCCAAGTTTCTGTACAGTAATTTCAACTAATGGATGCTAGTACTCCAAGTTATTAATAAAATGAAAATTATACTTCTTCAATCTCTCAACCTTAAAGGAAGAAAGTTAAATTTTCGTACCTGAAAATATGCTCCAATCTTTGTTTTGATGTGAACTCTGTCATTATTCCTTTCAATGGAAAATGTTTCTGATGTTGAAGGTTGTTCTGCAGTTGCAGAGACAGAGCATCCTTGACCAACACATGTCAAAAATTGGCCTTGAGTGGTCCGGAAATGAAATTCTGATGCGGATATTCTCCATAGCTGCAAGAAAGAAAAGTTGGAAAACAGTAGTCAGATATAATAGGCAAAGATTATGCCAGATTAGAAATCAAACACACAATTAGGATGAACTAAAGAAATTGATTCTGCAGTTTTAGTTCTCAAAATGCACAAGCTTTACCTCTCAAGCTCAATTAAGAATATAGACAACTATAGAAGAGAAAGGAAGAGGGGTAAGAAAACCAAGCAGGCCCAGACCCTACGATGTATGTAGTTTCCATTTAGCATCCTGCTGGTTAAATTTATGAGTCAAAGTCACTACTTCTCTCACCACTAGCACCTTTCATTGTATCTATGAATTTCTATGTTTTCATCCAAATTTGACATAAATTACTACAAAATTCTACCATGCTGACAATGTATGAACTTCAATTACCAAAATGATGAAAAATCTTAGTAGCTTCAAACAAACATTATGCATTACCTTGAACCTAAGGAGTTCTTGATGGAGGATAAATCATAAAGATCGAATGGTTCCACCAGCAAAAATAAAAATGAAAAGAAATACAGCGCATATGAAAATCGAAAAACCCGAAAAGAAAAGAAAAAGGGGTGAATAAACCATGTCACAACTTAATGCATTTAGGAAAGAAGCTAGATTAAAGTCCATTCACACATTAACAGTCAATAAGAAATTACAAGCATAACAATTTTGTCTGGCATCTAACCCTGAAGGTTTCCCAAGAAGATGGGACATCTCTGTCCACAGTAACATTCATTCCTCCCCCATTTTCAGCAGACACATATTTTTGCATTGTCACTGACTTGAATTGGACTTCAGTTCCATCCTAAAAGTTAAATTCATAAATAGGTTAGTCCAAAAAAGTAAAGAAAACCCAGAAACCCCCCAAAATATTCTAAAATTGAGAAAATTATGAAAGCTCACAAGCATGTCTCCATTGGGAATGCCATCAAATAATGAAGGCTTAATCCAACCTTCAATAACAAGCCACCCTCCCAAATTCACTCCTCTCACTTTAGAATTTCCATGTAATCCTTCCACTATGATCAAGCAACAGAACATAAGAAACAAGAAAACAGAAAAAGTAATAACATTTCAAAGAAAACTAAAAAAAGCTGCAATGGAGTTTACCTGAGTGTGATCCATGGAAGATGAGCCAACAAGACAGCAAAAAGGAGTATGCCCATTTGCTAAAACCAAGTTCCATGTGGAACACATCCCTCAGAAACATAAAGAAAGCCAAAATATAGAATTCATCTGAAAAGAGAAGAGAAAACCCAGCAAACCCAATAAAGAATGAGAGAAAGCCAACTGTGGGAATCTAGTAATTCCCTTCTTCTCACTCAATTGATACCAAAATTCAACCTTTAAACAAGCACAAAGATTTTCCTTTTATTTTTTTAAAAAGGAAGTACAGAGATTTTTGGGATTGCTTTCTGCTACTAGGTTAATTAATTAAAATATTTATATTTACTTTATTAAAACTTTTCCGATAATCAGGACAAAACAAAACTGTTTTAATATAGGAAGGAAAGAACAATAATGTTCCAGAATGGGCAAAGAATGAAAAGGGTAGCTAAAAGTGTTCATACGTGGAAAAGGGAAAATAAAAGGAGTCACCTTTGCTTGTAGATTTTGGAAGTGCTTTTGGGCTAAAGTGTGCATTTTCACTTTCAATTATATGGCCAGCCAACGAACCAAAGGCGAGTGAGTAGGTTCAAAGGCATGTTATTGTTATTATTATTATTATTTTAGAGATAATGACTATTTAATACCTTATATTTTACAATGACAAAATATATCTCTTGAAAAAATATTGAGTACCTTTGATATCTTTTTTGAAACAATTTAGTGTTTTAATTTTATATAAAACAGTTAAATTAGTTAATAAATAAAAAATTCTTTAAAAAGTTTCTTTAAAGTTTTTGATATTTTTTTATTCTTTTCTTTTTATTAAATATTTTATTATTTCAAATATTAATAAATTTATTTATTAAAAGATAATTTAAGTTTTTTTTTTTTAAATTACGTTGACTTAATTATGGACATAAGAAAAAGACCGTTAAAATATTAAATTATCTTAAATTGATACTCTCTTATCTTTTTTCAAACATAAAAATAAAGTATCAAATAATTAATATCTCCTATTATTATTATTATTATTATTTTAGAAAATTGGAAATATATAAATGATAATAGAAGTGGTTCCACAACCTTATCTGCATCTACATGCCATCTCATATGGCTTATCTTAATGGATCATCTTCTTTTGCAGGTTTGTCTGAACTAAAGGGCCTGTTTTTTTATTTTTCTTGAAATTTTATTAAATAAAACTTAAAAAGTTCTTTAAGATCTGTCCAAAAAATAAATCTCTTTAAGATTTTATACCCTTTTTTTTTTCTTCTCATTTAAGGGGCTGTTTGGTATGCGATTCTACAGTATTCTAAACAAGATTTTTATTTGGTTTAAACAGAGTATTCTAAATATAATATTTTTTTGTTTTGAGCATTTTAAACAAAGTTTTTGTAAAAAGATGGTGGGTCCACGGAGTTTAATTTATTAAAAAAGTGATGGGATTCACAAATATTTTATAAAAAAAGTGGTAGAATTCACACATATTTATTAAAAATAGAGTGGGGTCCACACATATTTTATTAAAAATAGAGTGGGCCCCACACATATTTTATTTAAAAAGAGTGGGACCTACACATATATTTACTATTGCAAGAAGCCAATTTTGTGAGGGTTTTTTAACAAGAAGCCATACCAAATAAGGGTATTTTAAATACTTATATGGTGATTTAGAATCACCAACCAAACGCCAACATATTCTTTTTACATTTCTACTTATGTACACGTAAATTCTAAAATAAATAAAAAATTGATTTTTTTTGGCTCAACTGCCCTCTAAATTTTGCTTGAATTTGCATATTGCCACTTAAAGTTGAAAATTGGCTCAAATACTACCTAAAGTTGTTGTTCATAGGCATTTTGTGTAAATTTGCCCAAACTTCATGTGGTACTTTTCTGTAAAAACGTCAATAAACAACAAGTTCATGGGACATTTAGACTAATTTTTAACTTTATGAGGCAACATGCAAATTCGCGCAAACTTTAGAAGGTTTGAGCCAATAAATCTAAAAAAATGTTTTTAAAAAATACATTTAAATAGTCCAAAACATTTTCCACAATTCTTTTTATCTCAAAATTTTATATGGGACTAATTTAAAAAATAAATAGAAAAACTAGAGTATTTAAAAATAAAATAAAAACTAGAATAAAAACTTTTAAAATGACTGAAGCACGCATGGCAGAAAGAGAGTTGCAAGAGAGCGCCCTGTTGTTACTATGGTTGAAGCATGCATTTGGCTTTGGACACCTTCATCAATGGGGAAGTTGAGAACGGATGTTGATGCATCTCATGATGAGAAGGATGGTTGTTTTGGTATAGGTTGCATGGTTCGAGACGAGGAGGGTGAGGTTTTGCTGGTAACGGTCTTCCTTGCTACTCACCTGCTTCGGTTGGTTATGCGGAACACATGGATTTGAGGTTAGGCCTTCAGCTCTGGCTTAACTATAATATGAGGAATGTTGTGGTGTTCAGTGATGCTCAAGCAGAAGTTTTAAAAATTAACTCTTCTTGTGTGCTGGCTAATGAGGGCAGAGATTTGGTTAGTGATATTAAATTGTTATGCAATCAATTGAATGTGTTTTGGTGAATTATATGTTAAGAGATTGTCATAGAGTAGCGCATGTACTTGCTCGTTTTTCCTCAATTGTTCGGTCCAAATTTTTTGGACTGAGTTAGATAAATCATAATGGCTTATGGATACTATGATTGTAGATTTGTTTGCACTGCATTATTAAATTTGAAGCAGCTCCAAAAATAAATAAATAAATCAGGACAATTTCATAAATATAATTTTAGAAGACACTATTAAATGTCAAGAAAAAAAAATTAAAAAAAAAATAATTTTATGATTAAAATACTATGTGGTTGATTGAGGAAGAAGAAGAAAAAAGAAAAATAAGTAAAGTATATTTATATAAAGAAAAATTAAATAAAAACCTAATAACATGAATAATTAGAGATTAATCAAAAGAAGGAGTAAAAAATTGATAGTTAGATTAATTTTCTCTCTAAAACAAGGCAAAATTTCTCCTTTTTTCTTTCTTTTTCTTGTTATACTTTTCTTCCAAAGAGAACAAAAAGGACTTTTGTCAGGTTTTAAAAAGTTTCCTTGCAAAATAGAGAAATATGTTAGAGATTATAATGCGCTAAAAGGTTAAAGAACAAAATGTTCCTCTATAAAATCCAGGAGAAAACATGAAAAGAATGGAATATTTATCGTTAGACAAAGGAATCTTATATTTATGTCTTTATCATAAGCGCGTCTAAGTCCTAACTTGTAACTTTCTGATTTGATGGGGCGGTAATGTTGTAAAACATGTTTTTTTTACAATTTATTTGGTTTTTTTATTCCCCTAATAGAATAGAGAATACGTACACGTATGATGTATCTTTATAGTTTAAAATATCGAAATTTTTCACGATATTTTCGTCGATATTTCCGTATTATAAGGGTACCGATATCGATATTATATCTTTTCTGTAAAATATCTTCGAAATTTCCAGAAATTTCCTCGATATATCCGTAAAATATCGATATCAGAAAAGCGTAGTTATAATTTTACATAATATCGTAAAAATTTTCGCGATATATCGTAGATATTTCCGTAAATATTGGAAAAAAAAATTAAAATCATTAATAAA
>WUAT03000001.1:2146433-2157585 GCA_010015005.3 Ulmus americana
GTTTTGTGAAATTATGTTTGTACTTGTTGAGCCTCGGCTCATGACTTATGTTTGTGTTGTAGATACTAAAGGTAAGTAAGTACCTGATGCTTGATGAGATGTTAGGTTTTGTTGGGCCGGGCTTTGGAAGGTGTGGGTGTGGAGTGCCACCGCTATATTATTATTTTCCGCTTTAAGAATTATGGATAATGTTATTTTAAATTCGCACTTATGGGTTTGAAGACTGTAATATAATATTTTATTAGTGGTTTGTAAACCTTATAAGTCTAGCAAGCACGGTAACTTGATAGTAAACTACTGTTTTACAATTAATGTTTCTACAACGTGACGTTTTTAGATAAGTAGTGACGATGCGATTTTTTTTAAACTAGATTGAATCTTCTAAAGTTTTTAAGTTAAGATTTAAAAAAAAAAAAAAATTACACTGACTTTTCAACAAACTATATTGGATCTCTAAGTAAAAATGTTTGAGAAAAGTTGGGTCGTTACAGCTGTACTCTTTTCCTATATTTCAGTTTTGTCCCAATGAGTTTTCTGAAAATAGGTTTTTAATGAGACAGTAATTGAAGATTTTTTCATCCCAACCCTATGAATTTTTGCAAAAGCGAGGTTTCATAGCATTTGATGATGATGAATTTTTTTTTGAGAATTTAAAAAATTTCAGAAAAAGAAAAGTCGAGACTAAAGGATCCCCTTCCGAAGGATTGAAATAAATAAGAGGGTTGAAACCCAGAGGTTCCCTTTTAGATATTTCAATCCTTCTCAAATTTTACGAGATGGTCGGGGCCAAGGTGGTTGCATCTCGGGGTCTAAATATTTTATGAAATGGAAAGGTAGAGACTTGGAGGTTCATTCTCAAAGGATTTAAGACCTTTATCCTTGCTTTTAATTTCAGGCATAAGGTAATTTTTTAAGAGGAGGTCGGGGCTAGAGTGGTCACATCTCAAAATTTAAATTCTTTATGATCTAAGAAGATTGAGACTTAGAGATTCCTTTTCAAAGGATTCAAATTCACTATATATGCTTTAGATTTCAAGCACCAAGTAAATTTAAAGGATTAGTTTTGTTGAGGAAAAAAAAACTAAATAAGATTAATTTTGTTTTATTAAATAATGAATTTATTTATTTATTTTGTGAATTGTTACGGTACGAGTCACAACATATAAATTGTGATAATTTTTTATTTTTTTTGGAAGAAAGTAATTGAAAAAAGTGGTTCAGAGCTTGTATTAGTTATTGTAATATTTTTACTTATTTATTTATTTTAAACGGGAAGTAATAAAATTTCCATTAAATATAATGTCTACGAAGAAAATACCTAACTTCTTAATATCAATACAATTAAAATCTAACTAGAAAATTTGAAAAAAAAATTAATTTGAGAAACAATTTGATACGACATCATAGATAAAATTCTACCACCTAAATTTACATGAAAAAAATTAAAAGAAGTCTAAGACGAACGCCTACTACCGTACAGGGGAACTTATTAGAAGAAAACTATATCTGGAACTTTTTACTCAATGCCATTACTAGATTTCGTCCTTGATATCCGGTGAAATCACGTGCCTAAACGCGGGAGAGAGAAAGCAGAATAAATACACTAAAAAAAAAAAAGAAAAAAAGATGATGATTAATAGGTTGCAACAATATGAATTAGAAGTACACACTAGATAATTGATAAAATCAATACAATTAGAATGAACAATATTCCATTATTAAAAAATTCATTCACTCTTAAAAGCATTCGCTCATATATCTTAGGAAATCTAAAGCAAAATAGGAAATAATGTATAAGTTGTTGTCATGTTTTTTTTTAGAAGAAACAGAATGTGGCCGTAATTAAACAGGATAAGGAAAATAACCAACTTTTCAAAAATTAAATAGGTAAAGGATTCTTTGATCAGAATAAAAAATAAATTATATCATTCCTCTAAAAAAATTAAATTATATATATTTTTTGAACTAATAACACAATTTAAAACTAGGAAAAGATTTTAGATATAAAATAAATCAATATTTTCAAAATAAGAAAGGATTTTTTTGGTAAAAAATAAAAGCATTCAAAATTTGTTTTCAAGATTTTTACTTTTAAATTTTGTTTTGAAATCTAATCTATCACGCAGCATTTCAAAGGAAATTTTATTTATTTATTTTTAAATTACAACTTTCAAAATATTTACCAAGTTAAAACGATTTCCCAAGTTGACTTGAAAGTAACCCATGATAGCACTTCTTAAATATAAAATATATCCCTAGGCTTCATTAATTAACCAACTTTATCCTTTTTTAGAAATCTTTTTTTTTTTAAGAAAGGAAATCTTTTCTTAACGATCCTTTTTTTCCCTTTCTTTTGAAACATTAAGATCCATTTTCTTGATTTGTTGAAAAAATAAGGAAACTCAAATATACCCCGTTCAAGGAAACTTCACTCGCAAGAAATTGAAGTTTCGTAATCAAACTAGGAATTCTAGTTCACTCCCTATACTCATCAACTCTGCTACTCTATAAATATATCCATTTCTCTTTCTCACCATCCCTCTATATCTCTACCTCTCTCTGGTTTGATAGAAGAATGCTACCAACAATGAAAATTTCCAGTGATCAGTCTCAACTCAACTCACTACAATTTTCCAACGAGAAAGAAACTGGTGGAAGAAGTTTGTTTAATCTTCATCTCTTGGCAAGCGTTGCAGTTGATGAGCTTGAGAAATTATGTCAAAACTCTGAAAACAGGCTTCACACCAGCAATGGTCCACCCTCCCATTGCAACAACTTTCTTGGCGGAAAAAATGACAAATCCACCACCTCTGCTGATATTATTCCAGAGGCACCTAAAAAGAAATTGGTGATCAAGATAAAGAGGAGTTGTATGGAGAATCTGGAAGAACAGACTTTACAGGAATCATCTTTGGAGAAAAGAAACAATGAAAAAAGTGTACTTCAGAAGAGAAAACGAATATCAAAAGAAGAAGAAGCCATTGATGGGGTCCCAAAGAAGAGAAAACGAAGATCAAAAGTTGAAGCAGCCACTAATGGTGTCCCAAAGAAGAGGAGGGATGTTCAGAAGTTGATCAATTATAAAGAACCAGAAATGCCGATTCAACTTAGGAATTGGATTAATAAAATGGCCGGAAATGAAATTATCTTCATATTTGCAAGGTCTCTGACGTCGTGTGATACAAGGGATTACCACAATCGTTTAGCAATTCCCAAGAAACAAGTGTCAAGGGAGTTTTTGAGGGACGAAGAGAAGGACTTGTTTAGTAGTGAAGGAATTAAGGCCATAATGATCGATCAAGATCTGAGAATTTACGAGACTTACTTGAAGAAATGGTGGATGAGAAAGAACAAGAACTACTTCACTTACAATCTTATTAATGAATGGAAATTGGCCGTAGAAAGGAATGGTTTAGGAGTAGGGGATATAGTTCACCTTTGGTCCTTTAGACTCGACTCAAAAATATGTTTTGCAATTAGCAAGGTTCCCAAATGTACAAAATAGGTTTAATTTTTCATGGTTTATTTTAGTTCAATTGTATAGAGTATTTTAGTCTCCCTTTGGGAAAACCAATTCCAAATTGGTTATCTTTTGTAACTCATGTACAATTTCTCAATATATATATATTTTCAGAAGTGTGCTATGCTGTTATGCATCAGTAAAATTTTCAGTCTCATCCATTAATAAGTTTTAGCATGAATTAGTAAAAGTATAGTTGGATATACTTGAAATTCATCAAAAGCAGAAAGGAAATTCATCAAAAGCAGAAAGTTTCTTATTGAGAACCAAGCATGTTGTATGGTCATTTACTCACTTTACTTAATTTTAATTTAATAAGTCGATTGTTGTGATAAGCCTTGTTTTATAAGTACGCTGCTAAACTAAAATCAAAGTTCCTGCAGAGAGGGAAAAATAATAATAATAATAATAAGCCAGCTTGTGATATGTGAACATACAAATATACACTTCTCAACTAAACCTTGTCCACAATATTTATACCCTTTTTAGCTTTGCCAGTGAAAGGAAAATAAGAAAATAATGTTGAATGTGTATCAATTGAAGAGAGATTCCAGACAAATTCATTACAATCAAATGTTTCTACTTCTATAAATCAAAATACAAAATTCCCCAATTGAATTGAGTACCTTTTTTTTTTTTTTTTTTTACTTCTTTTTCTTCCCTATATTAGAGACATATTACTATTTGTAATTGTTCTATTATCCCAAAGCCTTTTTCAACTATCTGCTTCAAAACGTATTCTCCCAGCTCATGCTCCGACTTCGACCTGTACATTTCATGGGTTTATATCCTGAATTCTAACAGTGACAGTCATTACATTAACAAAGGTTTTGAGTACTATCTACTTGGGCCAGAGCTCCTGATTTCTATCCCATCTTCATCCTCGTCGCTGTAACTCACGTGATCTCCTGATGGCCGTTTCAATCTCTGGAATATTTCATCGAGGGACTCTGAAGAGGAAACCCGAGAGATGAGTTGATTTTCCTGAATTTGGCGCAAGGGAAGAAACTTCTTGGCTCCCATGTTTGCCTTGAAACTTTGGAACCCAGTTTTCATGGATTCCCACTTTGAGGCCAGACCAGAAGGTGTTGATCCTGCTGAGTTACTCGGTTGAGGGTTGCCAGCATTGAGCAACGAGACCTTGGCTGATGCTATACTAGGCTCAGCTGGTTTCATGTTTGATGATGCCTGTTTGCTTTGTTCTCTCTTGGCGGCATACTTGTTGCTGATGGCTTCTCTGCTAGACCCGAATTTACGTTCTTCTTTTGACAATTTTGAAGGACTTCCTTTCACACCCTCGTTGATTAGACTGGTTGTTGACTTCATTTCAACAGCAATCCGATCCTAAACATTTCAATTTCAAGTTAGAAAACAAACCATCAATTTCTCTAATGAATGAAACCAGAATAAAAAAGAAGATAAAAAAACACTACAGATTAGGATAGATAGCATAAATGTTACAAGATAGATGTCCAAGTCTGATAAATCTAAAGGTACTTAAGTCATTTACATACTGTGCTATTGCTGCCAGACTCCACATCCGAGCCATTGAAATTTCTTGCCAATGGGATAACATGCTCACCAACTTTGCTGCCTTGTTCAAGCCAAGATCTTTCTGCAAAAATTTAGGATAACACGAGTTCAAGCATTTGTTTTTCAAATAATAAAAAAATGTACATTTCTTTTTTATATTCACACAATTCAGGCCAGGTGGAAAAATAAGTTAGGTGTTCAAAAATATAATTGTGTACCTTTTTGTAGGATAATTACTCCTGAAGGATCAAAACCATCCATATCATCTGCCTCAGTTTGAAGTCTAAATCTCTTCCAGCTCCCAAAAAAATTAATTACACGGTCAAAGAAATTGCTGGCAACCAACAGTGTGTAAATAACCATAAAGAGTGGATATATCCTGTTAAACTCTTTTCCAAAGAAAGGCACAGCGTCGTCAATATTTCCCATTCGCTGTAAGAAGAATTTCATAACAAAACAGTGCAGAGTACTCAGTCAATTATAAACAAGGGAAAGAAGTAAACTTACGCATCTAATGTTTAAAATGGTCAGTGAGCAAGAATAAAGCAACAAAACTTAGCCAGTAAACTAGTTAAAAAAAAACCCATGTTGCAAAAGTATATGCTCTCTCACATTGCACGTTATAACTAAATCAATTCAAGAAGCAAGAAGAAAACTTATTTACGCTAAAACCCATCAAGTATCTTACATTTTAATAGATGAGACAAACACAATGTTTTATAATTTTCTGCAAGACTGCAAAAGCAATAAATGGCAAAGGATCAAGGAAGACTTACCTTTTCAAATATGGTTCTTCTGTCTGCAGGAAGACGAATGAGATTGAGAAAGTTATATGAAATTGGAGGAGCATACCGAGCAACCATTCTGGAAGAAATGAAGAAATGGAGTCTAAGAACTGCTTAACAATGAGCTGGAAAATTTTTAAGTCATTGCATTAATTTATGAGCAAAAACTTACGAGCATATCATAAGCAAGTTGACTGAGCTTGTTTGCCTTGGTGTTAATGAGTAAAACATCAACATGCCAACTTTGAACAAGGAATAATATGTGCACACGCACATGTACAACAGAGGAACAGAAGCAAATGCCTGGTGGAAAACAGAGACAATCAAATATGAAAAGTTTGCAATTGACAAAAGAAGCAGAAGTAACAATAATTTAAACATACTCTATAGCACAAAAAAGACATAAAGCACATTACTTGAGAACTTCAGATGCAAATTAAGGAGAAAAACAATTAGCAAAAGTCAAGAGATAGGTCATGAGGATCATAATTTTCCAACACACCTGTACAAAAATCTCTTGCCCTTTAACAGAATTGATGAGGAGTGAGAAAAGAGATAAATTAAATTTTGGGAGTAGGGTTGCCTCTGCTAAAACAATAGCAGCTGACATGATACCGAGGATAATAGCCAACACTTTCTGAACTTGCTTACTTAGTATGCAACGCCAAAAAAAATCTGCAGAGAGAACAAAACAAATTGGGCAAGTTCAGAATTCAGTTCAAGGTTCAAGATTTCTTATTAACAAGATTGAGCAACAAAACAAATTGTGTGATGAAACGTTTTTTTTTTTATAGCAAAATCCAGGATCTTTTGTAAGTAACTATTTCTCATCAACTACCCAAAGAATCAATGAAAGACCCTAAGTTGCCACTCCGAGCAGGTCTGAAGCTTGAAACAAATTTCCTGAAATGATAGGTTCAGAAAGTTAAAGATCTGGAGAAACAATTAAGTGTGTCTGTGTGTATTCAAACAATAACTTAGTGGTCAAAAGAGAACATAAGGAGAATAAGAAAGGAAATGGTTTGTGAGGCAGACCATCCAGTTGAATTGCGCCGTTCATAGTTTCTTATCGTGTCTTCAAGTTCAAGGGCCTCCATCACATATGTCATATACTCGCTGCAAAACCAATAGTATATTAGAAGACTGAAGCTAACCTACGAGAACAGCAGCAAGCTAAAGAAGATGGTGCCTTTTGCATAGAAGACTAATTCCTAAACACGGTATAGATAATTAAATTAAAATAATCATCTAACCTTTTGCATCGATAATACTCTTCTCGGGCTCCACGAAGATGGCGCCTAAGTGTTGCCATCGACTTCTCATCAGTATCATAGTCCATATCATTTTCTCCTAATCGACCACCTTGTGGTTTGAAAGATGGGTCTTCCCTAAACTGGGAAAGGATCATATTAAACATGTTTAAAAACAAACTTAATGAAACTAGGAAATGTTAAAATTAAAAAAATAATAGTAATAAAAAATACCATTTGAGTTAACATATTATCAATAACATCCATGTAGGGCCTTAAAGGATCACGCTTTGACATCTGATTGGATGTTGCTTGAGCTACCTATTGAAGAAAGGAACCATCAGTCAGGTTAAATCAGCTAAAAGATCTTAAATATGTCACACATTAGACTCCCAACAGACATGTTGAAGTGAAAAAGACTATCAAGCACAAAAACATATAGAACTACCATTTCAAAACATATTGTTGTTTCCTTAGCAACATGATTAATCTTCGGCAATAAAGAAAGAAAAAACAAACAACTAAAGCAATACAAAATGCTCCAAATATAAGTTCACACCTATAAGTATCAATGAGGGCCTACACCTCAAATTGTTTGTTTTTTTAATCAGAAACAGAACAGTTCATTATAAAAATGGAACCAGTACAAGGAAAGGGGAGAAGGAATCCTTTTAATAAATAAATAATAATAAAAAGATATACATACATACAAAAGAGAGAAATGAAGAACTATTAATATCGAATGAACAAACAAGAAAAGTAAGAAATGGGAAGAAAAAAAAAAATAACAACTGCACATTCAATTTTGTATAATAAATTTGCAAATAAAATTAAACAACTACAGCTCAAGAAGAATTCAAAGGCATAAAGTGGCTTACATGCAAATTTGTAACGAGAAAATAACCCTTTAAAAGAAAATTGAAATTTTCACAGACAAGGAGTAAAAAAGTTTACCACAATAGCGTTTGAAAGTTCTTGATGAGCGTCATCAAGCTTCACAGCCATTTTAGCAATCTTATGAGAGAGAACCTTTTGGCGGGTGGTCCAATCTGCATTTTTCCAAAGGGTCTTGGGAATTTCACTCAAACCAAAGCCGAGAAGAAAAGCACCAGTAACAAGTCCAAAAGTATTGGAGCAAGCCATGGCAAAACCTGTAACACTTCCGCCCCTAATAGCATACATTAAGCAAATTAAAAATTAAAAAAAAAAAATTAAATAATGATAAGAATAACTCAATCAGCCAAGAAGTTAAGAAATCAACTTTAGGAGGGTGAAACACAAACCAGACTTTGTGCGTCATGATCAGGAGAATGAGTCCAAATAGACCAATTGCCCCTAAGATTAGATAGAAGACTAAATTCACATGTACACTAGTCTTTAATCTTTCTGCCACAGTGAAATCCCCAGCATCTTCAAAACCCTGAATAAGGGGCACCACAGCCCTGCTTAGCAATAACATAGTTCAAATGTATGAGGAAATGTGTACTAATAAGTTGTTACACTAATTAAAAAATCTCTAGAAACAATTATTTCACCAACATGGCAACAGTGGGGAGGGGAGGGGGAGTAAGAAATTATGTAAGGAGAATTAGACAGGTACAAAACTAAATATAAAATGTCATTCGTACATAGTAGAATGCATTATAGAACCTTGAAGGAATTCAGTAATGAACAAATTTATTAGCTGCTCATCAACGACTTATAACTTAGTTATCATAAATGTTCCATAAAATAATCTGGCTTTAACAAAGTCCAAGAAGAGGAAGTGCAACTTTTACATCGCTACTAGCATAAGTAATGGTAAAATATAAGCATACACAACTGCGTAAACACTAGTATTGGTAGACATGTCGGTTAGTTATATAAAAATAAAATACGAGATGGCGAGAAATTACTAATATACACACAATTCATTTGAACTGAGCAACACCAACATGAGTCGAAATATCAAATAAACTTCCTGATAGCCAACTACAGAAACAAAGAATCAGACAATGACTCCGTAGAAAAATGGTTGAACATCACATAACATACATAAGAACAAATGGATAGTTAGGGAAATAAAAAGAGTCTAAGATCGAATAAAATGGGTTTCCATACCAAGTTAGTAAAAACGTACTCCAATATGACCAGCTCCAGAAGAAAGAAATGCCTCCATTCTTGATGGCATGTATTGTCTGCAGATGTAGTGAAAAAATAAGGTACACTGACATTAGAATTTAACAGGTTTGCTACTTTTGAACTGAGTTTACTTTCACAGGATGAAGTGAAAAGTAGTGCATACCAACTTGAGCCGTCAAATTAAAGAGCATGCTAGATGGTCCTAAAGCATCAAACAAATAAGCAAATAGTATATGCCAAAAAGAGAAAACGAATGTTCTAATCTATCCATTATATAATTATAGGCCTAAGGAAATGAGGGTAAATTCAATAGATCGACCAATAGCATAACCCTATAACAAAATGTGTTCTACCTTTGGCTGTTTCCCCCACCGTATAACTTCAGATTTTCACATCCCTAAGAGCATAATAATTGTGCAGATGCACTCTGCTTTGGCAGAAGAAAGTACTGACTCTTCTGATCATCATGGGAATTTAACAAACACCAACAATGTATAACATTATCCAATACACTGACTCTTCTGATCATCATAGGCATTAAACACAACAATGTATAACATTATCCAATATGGAACAAGAAAAATGAGTAAATGTTTATTTTCTATGAGAAAAATAGAAAACACTTGCTTTAAGTCAAACTTCCGAGTTCCTATTCTTCCTGTAGTTTCAGTCGGCCACAATTCAACAACCATTCATTATGCAAAATACTGTCATCAATATATGCGTAGAAAAAAAAAGTGACAAGTCCTAGGACTAATTAGCAAAATTACACAAATTGAATTTCTACATTCTAGAACAATCAACCAACCCTGTCTTTATTCTCAAAAATCTACACCAGCTAAGCGTTCTGAAAAAGATTCTCACTCATAATAACACACCAGAAAATCAAAATCCAACATAACCAACAAATTAAACCCTGATTCACCACTACGAGAATCGATCCCAACTAAACTAGCAAGTTACAAACACGAAATTGGATCAATAACTACCCAAAAGCCAACAAATTTGGCAAGTTTAATGCACCTAAAGCTAGCATTTCAATTCCAATTTCGAACTAACACACAAGAAGATCAAAATCCAACATAATAGAGAAATTAAACGACGATTCACCACTACGAGAATCAATTCCAACTTAACTAACAATTACCGACACGAAATTGGATCAAAAACTCCCCAAAACCCAACAAATTCCACAAGTTCAATGCACCTAAAGCTAGCATTTCGATTCCCAAACGCCGCCCTAACAATCCAACAACAAACAAAACAAAACAAAACAATTCTAAACAACCAAAGATTCGAGCTGCAGATGTACCGTCCAGATATCAGCAGGGACGAGGATGATGATGGAGGCGGAACAGAACCACGTGTAGCCGACAGTGAGAAGCACATAGCGAGGAACCTCCGGTCCGGCGAAGTACCGCAGCGTCAAAATCACCATTCCCACCGTCAACGGCAGCGAGATCAGGTAGAACACCCACATATTCCGGGTCAATAGGATCCGATTAAGGATCCGATCGCTGCCAATTCAACTAAATTGCGCTACCCACCGTTTCGCTACTTTGCGCGTCAATTATCGTGCGCCTGCTTCCGGAGGTGGGAAGGAGACATGTACGACGGTTCGTTGCGAGACTTCTCAAAAGCGTTAATAGCGTGTTTTGCTCCTATTTTGTTCCTTGGGTTAGGGAGGAGCTAAGTTGTGGTTGGGTCTTGTGAAACGGCGTCGTAATGGGTTGTGGCCTCGAGGTTGAGATGGTTTTGGTGGGTTCCACGTAGCGGTCCTGATCTCACGGAAGCCAGGGCTCGAGCGGGTAGTTGGGGCCCGGTTGGTTCTTTCACTTTTATTTCTTTTTCTCCTTTTTGTATTTTGTTAAGGCATTGAATGAGGAAGAGAGATGTGTGTCAAAATAATAAATAAATAAAATAAAAGGAGAGATTGGTACCTT
>WUAT03000001.1:2160761-2171727 GCA_010015005.3 Ulmus americana
AACTGAGAGGTAAAAACATATTTTACTTCAAAAAAAAAAAAAAAAAAAGGTACATATGTAATAACTTTTAAAAAGGTGTGCAAATGTAATGGATCAAGGAAAAGGGGGTATATGGTGTAATTTCCTCAAGAAAAAATCTAATTATAAAATGACTCTGGGCTTTGGTCTTCTTTTGTTGGGTCCAATCCAGCCCAAAAATAAGATTCAGATTTAAATATAAATAGCCCACCCGAATCCAAGGATCCGAATCCGACTTCACCCTAAAACCCAAAAGACTTGCCTCGTGCCCTGGTGCTCGTGGGTTGAAACCAACCCATAGTTCCCCCCGGACAAATATCAAACAGTTGAAGTGCGTTAGCAACTAGCAACTTCAGCAAGAACATGGGGGGCGGCGGCGGTCGAGGTGGAGGCAGAGGCGGCAGGTCTCGTACTCAGAGAAAGCACTTCCGGCAGAGCAGAGAGAACGTCTGGAAGCGGCCCAAGTCTGATCCTTCCTCGGAGAACAACAACTCCGAGAACAATCAGAATAACAATGGAGGTCTAAATTGGCAGCCCTTTGCCACTCAGAACCCTTCCTTTGATGAGTATTACAAGGTTTAATCTCTCTCTCTCTCTCTATATATATATATTGCTTAAGTTTAAGTTTTTATAGACTTGGGTTTTGTGGGATTGCTTTAAAATTGATTTACTTAACTGGGTTTTGGATATATTGCTCTTGTACTGATTTTTTCTTTGGTGGGTAGGTATAAAGATTTGTATTTTTGTTATTGTGGTGTGTATTGTAGGAGATGGGAATAGTATCCCCAGAAGAGTGGGACTCATTCATGGGAGTTCTCAGAACACCATTGCCTGCTGCTTTTCGTATAAATTCGAGGTAATCTGATCGGTGATTTATTAGAGATGAGGAGAATTCTATTGTTGTTTGTTGTGCCTTAGTCTTATGCTTGATTGTGCATCTTATATGTGGAGTTTCGAGTCTTATGCTTGATCAAAATGATATCTTTGTTGGTTGTTATAGCTCATTTGGTTGATTATCGTTGAATTTACAATTTTTTTGCTGCTGATTCTTTGTGAAGTTGGTAACTTTAAGCAAACTTAATGGGATTTTATAACGTAGAATTCGGGTTATCAATGTTTCAACTTGGAAGGTTTATGGTTACCTAGTGAAGAGTTGATGATTGGGTATAAGAATAAAAGTTCGTCCTGATAGATGTGTGGAGCTTACATGTGCTTAGGAAACTTAATATGCCACGCTAAAGAAGGAGACGTTTTACTCTATTACACTTGATGTATATTATCAGAAATCAAAACTCATTGGGTATATCACAAGGTTACTGTTTATGCATGGAACATATAATAGTTTTATCATAAACATGTTTAACATTATGTATCGGTGAATTATTTTGTTTGGGCACCAGAGCTAATAATTATAAGCCAACAACAATTTTTCTAAGTTGTTTGTTTGTAATTTTTTTTTATTTACTCTGTATGCCTGAATTTTTTGTGCGTCATTACTGTGCTTTTGGCAATGAATTGACTGAACCTGTCTCCTTCATCAAATTTTGCAGTAGCCAGTTTTACAAAGACATCCGTGCTCAGTTAGAAAATGACTTTATGAAATCTCTTCAAGCCGAGGTGAGTTGAGCAGTTACTTGGTTACTATAGTTCCGTAAGAGTTTGATGCTTCTATTTGCTATTATAATACCTTTTTTATTTTATTTTTTTTTATACTTCTTTTGAATACATTACTATGTTTAGGTCAGTGATGGGGGTGAACTGGAAGCTATTAGACCGCTGCCCTGGTACCCTGAAAATCTTGCCTGGCATTCAAACTTTTCCCGCATGCAGCTGAGGAAGAACCAGAATCTTGAGAGGTAGTGATATATTATGTGATCTTGTTATTTAGAACAAGGGTATATAACATGTTGAACCAGATAGTAAATGATGTGTTTGTTGATGGTGTGTACATGCACATAGAGTGGGGGTCCATTGTTCGATATGTCAGCATCTGTAGATTGGATGTCACCTAGCCAACAATGCCTATATAGGCATCATATAGATAGTTTTCAGTTATTTTAAGTCAATTTGTTTTTTCATCTTGTTTTATGGTTTTTACCTAGTGATATATATGCTTGTGTAAGCAAGAAGAAACGTGTCTGGGTTTTCATGGTTTGTTTATACTTGAAACTGACTTTAAGTTGCAAAATATAACATGCCTCATTAATGACTTGACTTGGTCACATATTTTCAGAAGTTATAATTCACCATATTTTAAAATTATTTAATTAGCAGTGATCTTTCATGATCAAGACATTGGTTTTAGCTTTTAGCTATGGGGATCATTATTGCTGCAAAATGTTTGAGTAAACTTCTAATTAGATGGGCCTTTTTATGAGTATTCCTTTTCCTATTTGAAAACAGATTTTATAGTGTATGTATAATTACAAAGTGCTTCAGGACTTTAGTGGCACCAAACAAAACTTATAATCGGATATGAATTATGGAACTTGAAAAGCTAATGTTTTATCATTTTAGGAAAATATGTACTACATGAGAGCCCTATAATTTAATTAAGTGAAGGAATTAAAGTCCAGAATCAACCAGCATGGAATGTAGGTGAGTGTAGCAGTACAAGCATGTTTCTGAATGTATGTTGATTGGAGGAAAATAAATCTAGCATTCGTGACAATTTCAAAAATGTCAATTTTAGGATACACTATTAGAAAAATGTCGAGAGAAATAAAGAAAATAGAAAAATATCAGTTTTAGGACTAAAATACCTCGTGGTTGGTTGAGGAAGAAAAGGATGAAGATGAAGACAATGAAGGGGCAAAAATGTATTTGTACAAGGAAAAGTTAGATAAAAACCTAAAAAAATGAACATTTGGAGATAAATCAAAATGAATAGTAAAAACTTGATACTGAGCCAAATTTTCTCTAGCATTGCATGATCTTTTTATATACTAAGGGTCTTTTCTTTCCTAATTTAGTTTGTCTTTTGTTGTTGTTGTTGGGGATTGTTACTATTTTTTTTAATGTACTAGATTTGATTTAGTATACTCACTGAAACTTGATCCCATACTTTTATGTATCAAACCCTGGTTTTGAATGTATCAATATCTCAGGTTTCATGAATTCTTGAAGCTGGAAAATGAAATTGGAAACATTACAAGACAGGAGTCTGTCAGCATGGTACGCCAATGTTACTTTCAATTATATTTACTTTTTTACGTGTTGAGTTTTAGAAATGCTTTCAGATTATTTTGCTCATTACACAGTAATAAAGAATTGTGATCTTTCTGAAATTTGGATGTTTAAGTTTACATAGGTCTTACCAGATAAATTCCTTAGTAATGACTATTGTTGTACAGGTACCTCCACTCTTCCTTGATGTACGTCCAGAGCACTTTGTACTTGATAGTAAGCAGTTCTTTCGTATTCAAAGGCCTTCATCTTTTTATTCTGTGACACTTGCAATTTTGAAAAACTTTTTTGATGAACAATAGTTTTTTTTTCTTTCTTTTCTCATTCATCTTCTTGACAATTTGAGCTTTGGTCAGAATTTGTAAATGGATAGCAGATGCAAAAATCTCTAATAGAATTTGTTCACTTAACAACTCTTCCCTTGTCAAATGTGATATTTTTTTTTTTGGCTGGAAACTTTTGAAGACTTTTATTCCCTCATTTGTTTGGTATACTAAAAATTTGATGGCATGTTCAAAAAGAAAGGAAAACACAATTTTTTTTTTTTGACAGTTTGCTGATTTTTTTCCCAGTGTGTGCTGCACCTGGCTCAAAAACATTCCAATTGCTTGAGATTATACACCATTCAGGCAAGGCAGGAAAACTACCTGATGGACTGGTTAGTGTACTTTTCACTCTATTTTTCTTTTCTTCACATGTTCTACAAAGACTTCTCTGTCTGTTATATCATTTAATCAAACTATTATATAGTGCATGATTTTTTATTTTAGTACCATATTTCAAATAATTGAATAGCTTTTGTTATGCTATGATGTGATCTTTCTCTTTTTCTACCAGTTCTATTTTGAATCGACTCATGTTCTTTACCATTGACTAGGTTGTAGCTAATGATCTTGACGTTCAAAGATGTAATCTTCTTATACATCAAACAAAAAGAATGTGCACCGCAAACCTTATAGTCACAAATAATGAAGCTCAGCACTTCCCTGGCTGCCGTTTAAACAGAAATAACTCTGCTGAAAAAGTAATTGAAGAGTCAATTATTAGCCAACTTCTCTTTGATCGTGTGTTATGTGATGTTCCTTGTAGTGGAGATGGTACTCTTCGCAAGGCACCTGATATCTGGAGAAAATGGTATCAATTTTCCTTCCCTAATCCATTTTTTTCATTTAATTTGTTCATAGGGTTTGATGAAATTGGATTTGCTTATTTACAGGAATCCCGGAATGGGCAATGGGGTTCATAGCCTACAAGTTCTAATAGCCATGCGAGGTACCTTTGATGGAAAATCCTCAGATTAAATTTCTGTATGGTTAAATGAGTAATATGATGTGTTAATTTCTGTAGTTTGACATTTCTATGTTTGTCACAAAATTTCAAATGATTGGTTGTTGTGAGATGACAAGTAGTGATGGATAAGCTCAAGTACTTTATAATATCTTAAAACTTAAAAAGTTTATTAGACAGTTTTAGTCTCTTTTTGGATCAATCATCTTTTAAAATGAAGATTTTGATTGTGTTTTGGGGCTTAGGCCCCACTTTGAAATCACCATTTTCAGATATTGACTATTGATACTTGGTAATCTTTGTGTTTACATCGAAGCTGATATGAGGCTTGCTAAGTCCATGCATGCTGCATCTTGGTCTTTCTAATTTGGTGTCATTAGCTCATTTTAAGACATCAGATGCTACCCACGAAGCACTAGTGTTCCTTGAATTTTCATCAGATTTCAATCTCAAATATAACAAACTTAACAGAGTTATTGATACTGCAGGTTTATCTTTGCTTAAAGTTGGTGGGAGAATGGTTTACTCAACCTGCTCAATGAATCCAATTGAGAACGAGGCTGTGGTTGCTGAGGTAATATTTGTTATTTTCCTGAATAGACAATAAAAATTATGAACTCTGTCTGGATTTCTTATCATCTTTTAATTTTATGATTGAATAATATTGTCTTCTATTCAGTTATATTAATTGAGGTCCTGAGTTGTCTAAGTACTAATATTGTTGATTTCCAAGCTTGTTTCTTTGACAATTGCCATTTGCTTCTGATGAGTTTATTTATGACAAGTTCATTTTCATTTCGAATAAATATACTCTGTATGATGCTAATTATAGTAATTGAAGTTGAAGTTTAATTATAGTCCATGTTTCAGCAGTTGAAGTTTACTTTGTCACTTTAAAGGAAAGTTAAACTCCTTAAGAAATATTATAATGGTTTTGAAAGTTATGAGAATTGACTTTGAGGATGAAGGTGCCAGAACATACAAGCAAGATTGTAGCCAAGATACGCTAAAATATCCTTTATGCAGTAAAACATTCATGTGTATCAATCTAACGTGCAAGACTATTTTACAACCCATTTTATCTCTTAATTAGTGTCCTTACATCATTCTCCGAAAAATGATTTAAGTTGAGTTGTGTAAATGAGTGTTCTCCATTTACTCGATCCTTTATGTCAGTTCTCTTCTCTGGCTTGACTAATGTGTTTCACTTTATGCAGATTTTGCGGAGATGTGGAGCCTCTGTTGAACTTCTTGATGTCTCCAAGGAAATTCCTCAACTTGTTCGGAGGCCAGGTCTCAAGAAATGGAAGGTTAGTTCTCAATTGTGATAATTTGTTTTCATCATCTTTATTGAAGGATTATTGTACTCTTCCATTTTTTTTTGGCTTCTATTAAACTGGACATCCAAAAACATTTTTAGCTGTTACGATTCATTAATAGTTAGGCTGCCAATGGCACAAAACAAAGTTGGAAGAGACTAATATATTTTTAGTTGTCGAAGGCTGGTTTTAATTAATGTTCAAGAAAGGTACCAACCTTAGTCTGGTGAGAACAAACAATTTGTTAAGTTGCTTAGCCAAAATAAATAAGATAACAAACTGAGCAATTGGTCATGGTGCAGCTAAATTTTTGTCATGCAAAAATGATTTGAGATCAGGATCTCATCTGTAAACTAGGTCCCTGAGTCTGTCTCAATTTCAAACTTGCTATATCTACCGTTTTTGTATGATTTCAAATTATCCATGGATGTACAGGTACGTGACAAAGGTGTATGGTTTGCTTCCTGCAAAGATGTGCCCAAATATCGCAGAAGTGTGATTCTTTCTAGCATGTTTTCTTCTGGAAAAAGCTATGCGGATGCAGCTAACAATGATGATCAAAGTATAGAATCAGGAGAAAAGAACGAGAATAGTGGAAATGGTAATTGCGAAGCTGCTGTCGACTCAAAAGAGGAGTCAAGAACTTCATCTGATGAATTGGATGAGGAAGTTTCTGATTTTCCTCTAGAACGTTGCATGAGAATAGTGCCACATGATCAAAATAGTGGTGCCTTTTTCATTGCTGTCTTCCACAAGCATTCCCCATTACCAGGTGTGTTCATATCACTAACCCATCAGATTTATTCAAGGGAGTTTTTTTTTTGGCTATGAATTCCAGTTGAGAATTGGTTTCATAAATTAATAATGTTATGACTACTAAAATCTTGGTACACTGAATTTCACCACCCCCTCTCTTTTTTCTTGGTGGTTAATTGTTTGATTATTATGCCTGAGCAATTTGCTTCTAACCTTCCATTTGCGTGAGCTCTACCTTAATTAGAATTTGAAGCAAGTCTTATTCTGCTTTGGCTTTTCTCATTAAACAATTACAATTTTAGTTTATTTTGGATTTCTACCCTGTAGCTGTTCAGGAAAAACCAAATCATCAGAAGCAGAAGTTGAGCTCTAGAAACAATGAGAAGCTTGCAGATTTGCCGAAAGAGGATCTTGAAGATACAAATGGTTTGGAGGTTAGCTCCACAGATGCTACTGAGGAGAAAACTTCAGAAGCAGCTTCAGAGGCAGATTTGATAGATAATGAACCGGAGGAAACTGTTTTGGAACCGGATCCTTCCATTGCACCTGAAGAACATGTATCGGAAGAAGCCATTGCACCAAGTGACGTGAAAACTGATCCCAATAAAGCTGGAGGAAAAAGAAAGTTACAGACACAAGGCAAGTGGAAAGGAGTTGACCCTGTTCTTTTCTTCAAAGATGAAGCCATTATCAGTAGCATAAAGTCATTTTATGGCATTGATGAGTCCTTTCCGTTGGTTGGCCATCTTGTGTCAAGAAACCTTGATAATAATCATGTGAAGAGGATTTACTACGTCTCGAAGTCGGTTAAAAGTGTTCTTGAACTGAATTTCTCTGTTGGGCAGCAACTCAAGATAGCATCCATTGGCCTGAAGATGTTTGTAAGTATTTCAATTCATTTACTTGATTTTCTTTTCGCTTTGCTAATAATTCCCTGTTAAATGTTCCTCTTTCCTAGACACCTGATCATCGTAGCAATGCCATTCTTTTTTTATAAATTTATTTATCATGTTTGTGGTTTTAATGCTGGGTGAAACTAAGAAGGCAATGCTCAAGAACTTTATCTGTTACCCTGACCAAGCTAATACCTGAATGAGTTGATGTCTTTTTTTTTTTTTCTTTTTGGTTTGCATGTGTTTGTGTGCAGATAGGAAATTAATGCGTAAGTTTAATTAATCACTTACCAAAGCTTGTGTTGTAAATTAATTACTCAAGTTAAAAGTGCCCATGCCTGTAATGTTTTAGAGCTATCCATATTACTGAGTACCAAAAACGACTTAAGTTACCAGGATCTGCCTTGAGGTTTAGATTATGACTCCTAGTATATACTCCAGTACTTCTATATGTTTCACTGGAATTGTAAATGGTAACTTTATCAACAAGATTGCTAATAAATAAAAATTAAAAATCATAAAGGGTGTTTATGAAGTTGATCCAACAAGGGACACTAGAAAGAGAAAACGAAAAGGTCACACAAACCATTAAGTGGATGCATCTAAATCCTGCTAACACATGAATAGTAAAACTTAAATAAAAATAGGGGGTAGAAGTTATAGTTTTTGGTATTTAATGTGAACTTAATAGTTCTGTTTAGAAGGCCATTTTGATTTTGATTTTGATTTTTTTTTTTTAATAACTTTGTCCTGGTTTCATGTGCACACAAGTACCAAAAACAATAAAAAAATGGAAGTTCTTGCTTGCATATTTATTTCGTATCATACTTAATATCACTGTTTGAAAGTAATTTTTGAGTTTATTAATTAATTGAACTGTCGATGGTTCATTTATATTTGGTAAATTTCTGATTCCCACATCTGAATAAACAGGAACGACAATCATCAAGAGAAGGAAGCTCGGCGCCATGTTCATTCCGGATATCATCTGAAGGATTGCCACTTATTCTCCCACACATTACGAAACAGGTTCTATATGCGTCCCTGGTAGATTTCAAGCATCTTTTGCAGTATAAATTCACCAAATATCCTGATTTTGTTGATGCTGAGTTTGGCAAGAAGGCTGAAAACTTATTGCCAGGCTGCTGTGTGGTAGTTTTGAGGAAAGGTATGTACTATTTCTTTCTGCCACGAACAGTGAGACTGCCAATTTTGTGCTTGTCTAAACTAGCTCAATTTCTACAGATACTGAGACATCGTCGGATCCAATCCAAGTGGATGAATCTACAATAGCCATTGGATGCTGGAAAGGTAGGGCCAGCTTGACCGTGATGGTCACCGCCATTGACTGCCAAGAACTACTAGAAAGGCTAGAAGCACGCATGGGAACCGAGAAAGGATCATCCTCTGTGAAAGAAGAAGAGCCTTCTAAATTGGAGGTGGATGAAGTACAAGACCTGAATGATTTGGAAGAGAATGAAGGCAAGGAAAGTACGGAGATGGTGATTGATAATTAGATTTAAGTTAAAATTTTGACAATTCAAGCTTTTGATGTTGTACTCTAGTCTGGATTTCTTTAAAAATTATTATGTTATTTGTTTGTCTTAAGGAAAGTGTTTTATATAATTGAAGGATTTTTAAATGTTTTTCTACCAATGTAATATTAGGTCAACTATTGCAATGTGAATGCATGGCTTACTATTTGGAAAAATCATATAATACCTAAAAATATTTGATTTTGAGGTCTAGACTCCTTTTTTTTATTTTGTTGAGTCATCTAACTATCTCCTTTTTACCATTTTTTCTTTCTTTCTAATTAACTAATTCTTCTTAATTAAAGGGCTTTTCTTAATTAAGTTAAAGAAATATAAAAACAAAAAAAGTAGAAGGATGAGATTAAAGAAGAAAACAACAAAAAAGGTAGAATCTCTCACAGTATCTTTATCATCCAATTAATGGTGGATCTTCAGAATGTTATTAGTGTTAATCAAAGCTTCCCAATACTCTCTAAGAAACCGCCCCCTTTTGCTCCTCTACTGCAATGGGGCCGCAATTGAGGAGGAAGACACGAAAACGACCCAGCCTCATCGCATCCCAACATCCCTCAAACCACCAAAATTGCCCGGGCGGAGGAAAAATAGTCTCTTTCTCACTTCTTGTAGATGTACTATGTGAGAGGGTTTTTTGTCAACATACAAGCAAGTTATAAACCCAAACCCAGATCCCTCAAGCCTTCAAAAGAGGTCGATTTGGGTTTTTTTTTTTTACTTACATTTTTGTTTGTGGTCTCTCAGATGGTAGCCCATATAATTGTCTCTGAGTTGCATGATTTTTTGATTAATTTAGCTTCCATTATAGGCAATCTAACATGGGTTTAGGAACGTGGAATGGTTTGTTTAGTTGGGACAGAATATTCTACTTCAAATTGTCATGTCCATTAGTTGATTGTTACCTCCATAGTCTTCAAATTGTCATGTTCATTAGTTGATTGTTACCTCCATAGTCTTGAGTGAATATAACTCTGAGAAGCACATTAAATTGTATTGAGTTGGATATATATGGTAGCTGTATTGTTTGTTGAATCATGTGACTTATACGAGATTTTAATTAGATTGTTGAGTTGTGCATAAAAGATGTGTTTATGTAGCTGGTAAATTCCATTGACATATTTTGTTCAACGTGCATATTTTCACACATTTATGCATTTTTTAGGATCCGAATCAGAGCATTATTTTGTCTGTTCATTTCATAAAGCCCTTTTGTTGTAATTTTGCAAGGGTTGTAATATTCATTTTAAACCAGTTCAAGGTTTAAGGCTCTATGTGTGTGATAGCTGGTTTTTTGTGTCTAATATGGTAATCTGTAACCTTCTTATCAAAGGGTATGACATATATGACATGCTCGTCATACTGTTCACATTGTAGAAAATAACGCTGTAAACGATGAGAAAATTAGAACTTTTAATCTTGTTTGGTTGCCATTAATTAATAAATTAATTGGCAATAATTATTGAAAAATTTCAAGTAGAATAGTATAAAATGTATATTGTCTTATACTAATAATAATTATTGAAATTTCAAAATTTCATTATTATTGTCAAATATTCTTATTGCAATAATATTATTATTATGGAAGTTAAAAATTATGTATTTATGGAATTATCCAATTATGTAAAATACCGTTGTTAATAATTAATTTTCAAATACGAATTATGGAAATAGAATTGTTATACATAAGATATATATATTATTGTTATTATAATTTCTATTATTATTATAAAATAAAGGCTTAATGTACTCTGCACCCCCTGAATTATGAGCGAATTTGCATATTGCCCCCCTATTCGAAAAAAGACTATAATTCCATCTGAACTTTCATTTTATCTACTTAAGGGGTAAAATTGTTAAAAATTATTGTTTCTGTTCGTCTTTTTTTTTTAACCTAAAGTTAATTGAAAAGCATTTTTGGAGTGATTTTTAACAGTGAGATTGAATAATATGTGGAAAA
>WUAT03000001.1:2184177-2195697 GCA_010015005.3 Ulmus americana
ATTTTCGTTACTTGCGATATTTTAATCCTTGCCCACTATGTTTCTGCAATCTTCTATTATATATTTTGTTGTAGTGTATATATAAACAAATATATAAGTTTCAAGCCATAAAACAAATTTAATTATACTTTGTACACAAAAAAAGAGTACTTACACTAAATTAAATGTAATAAAAAGTTGGCCTATTGCTCCCTAGTTTCATTCACTTCTCCTTGTGTGTACGTTGGACGATTATCAAGCTACATATAAAAGAAAGTTCACACTTTATTAGTAACTTTAAATAATTTCAAAGTGTAATTATAAATTTTGAAATTAAATATTTAAAATGGTTGAAATATGTATCCATAGTGCAATTGAAATGATGTTCCATCGGTTTTGGACTATCACTTCCATAAACCGAAGGATGAAAAATCCATACTCGGTGTTTTTGGGTTGTCTTGCACACTACACTACATAAATAAGTGTTAATTAATTAGTTTCTAAAGTATATTGACTTAATTAAACTTTAATTAACATTAATGATATTAACCTTAACATGCTGCTAATGAATGGACTTCCTTTTTGCATATAACCCGTGATGGCCAAACCATATTTGCAAAGCTCTATTTACAAAAGAAAAACAAGTAAATTAGACACTAAAAATGAAATAATCACAAATAAATTATGGTGTTTATGAAGCAATATGTTCTTATGTAGTTAACACTTGGATTATATCGGGGACTGGTTTCCCTCTATTTGGATCCATCCACCGACATGAAAAATTTATTGGGTCAACGCCAAGTATAGTCCAATGTCCATTACAACAAAAAGTAATTTATTGGAAAATTACACATGTATATATTACATTATATAAAATTCAAGTCATGGGAGATAAACTTAGAGATTATTGCAATAATAATTAGTTTGTAATAATTAAAGTTTATTTCTCTTACTTGAGTATTCACCCAAATCAGATCCTTTATCACGTCAGGCATGTCAGGCCACTCATGATAATCCATTGGGACGTGTGTCCTAACCCATGTGCCCAAGTATTCATTAATGTGGCCGCATTTGGCCCAATTGTTTGTCCAAAAGAATCAAACTGGACCTCGATCCTCTTATTGTGGGCTCTCAACTGAGATAGATTCTTCATCAACGTTGGGCATCAGGTCTTTTTCTTTTGAGAAGAGGTGGGGGCTTTCCCTTTATAGCCACTTGGGTGAGGATATTGTTATTGACCTGCTTCCATTGGTATCTGAAAAATAGTAGATATAAATAACTAAACAGTGGTGATTTACACAAAAATGTCATGTATGCTCAGAAAAATCTGTTTATACAATAAACTTTCTTCAATCTTATATCTAATAATTGAAGTACAAGTATTCAAGAAAGAAGAATCTTTTTCTTAGAAATTCTTTGATTCATTCTTTCTATACAAGGAAAGTTGAGAGAAAAATGAACTCTTCACTCAACTTCTCAAAAGCGAGAAAATGAAAAGTGTCCCTCATCATTACAAGAATTCAATATTTATAGACAAATTAGAGTTAAATCTAATCCTTCAGAAAGGATGATCATCCTCTGTCAACTTACCCTTTATCAAGCCTTCCTTTGGTTGAACTTCCTTCGGCCAAGCTTCTTTCAGCTAAACCTCCTTCGGCCAATCTTCTTTCGGCTAAACTTCCTTTGGCCAAGCTTCCTTTGGCAAATCATCTACCCTTTTGTGATCCGCTTCTCTTCATCCTTCAAAATTTCTCTTTATTCTTCTTCATCCAACCAAATACTTCCACGTGGGGAAACTCAAAATTTCCACACCCATTTTCCCCTTTTTTATTTGTGATTTTCAAAATTTGAAAATTCAAACAAAAATCATTATTATAACATACCTCTACGACTTTGATGGCTGCGCTCCTCGATTCCATAAATGCTAGTCTTTTCTTAGGATAACGTTTAAACTTTATAAATCCTCCAAGATTAATTTTCTCCATCATGCTACCCCTATTTTCTGAAACTCACTTTTCCTTGCTTAAACTTTCCCTCTTCGCTCTGCAATTTTCCCAAAATTTTCTCTTCTTCAACCTCAAAATTTCTTACAATAGTGAGCTCTTCCAAACCTAATGTTACTCTTCTAGCTCAATTTTCCTTAAGCGCAATCATTGTTGAAAAATATTGTCGCGAGTGCAACATCCCTTCGTACTGCTCTCTCGAAATCTTGGGACCCAAATATGAGGATTGGAGGTCCAACCCTTTAATTCTTCCTCCAAGCTCGATCATTATGTCTGAGCTCCATCTTCAAAACCTCAGGCTTCTCCTTCCTCCTTTCTTTCACTATATTTTCTCCATCCACGATATTCACCCACTTCAAATTTCTACCAACTCCATCCGATTGATGACTGGGTTTGTGCTTTTAAGTCTCATCAAAGATATAGGCTTGGGGGTCGTAGAATTTCACCTCTGTTATGTCAGAGTAAGGTCAGAACAATCTCCAAAATACTTCTTCACCCTCAGGAAAGAATGGGTTTGCTTTTCTAGGATCCCCTCAAAAGTTGTTGATCCCAAATACTACTTCTTACTCTCTGGGAATTGACAGTCTTCCTCCATTAATCACTTTATCTTCCCCATTTGCTGGGGTTATAACTACTGTAATTGAATTTCAAATTTTTTGAATGATTATTTGATTTCTCGTTATCCTTTGACTAACTCGCAATTTTTTTTAATTTCCAACTCTTGAGGACTCTAATCTTAACAACCCCAAAACCTTCTACGGAAATGAATGAGTATCTTCGAAGGTTTATACCAAAGGATAAGAATACTACTCTCCACATTCTCTAAGTGATCAATCCAATCGCCTTCTCTATCCTCTACTAATGTGCTCTGTACTTCGAAATCATAGCGCTGGTAACCTGATCCCCTTCATGAAGAATCCCAGGAGATCTCTACCAAAGTCCTTATTGAGCCCCTATTTTTGAACAAACTCCCCGGTTGATTCTCTTATTGGTGTCTTTCGCCAACCCTCCTTCACCGAGCCTCCATCCATCGAAGGGTTTGAAGGAGTTACCACCTTCATTCCCAAGAAGGATTCCTCACATCCTTCCTCCATTTCCAATCCTTTGAACCCCAAAGAATCCAATACTCCCCATTGCTCCAAATACGTCTTTAAATCCTTCCAATGCTTAGCCTTCCGGAGCTCTAAAAATATGAGTTAAAAGAAAATACTAGAAGAACTTTGGGGCTCCACAATCGGCCAATGCGCTCCTAGGATCCATGAGCCCAAAGGGTTCTCAGACCAAAGGTTCCAGGAGCAAGGGTCCTGAAAGAGAACCTCCTCTAAAGAAAACCAAAACTTCGGAGACCATAACTCCTCCAATCCAAACAAGTAAGCATTCTCTCCTTCTTTTATCTTCTTCTTCTTTTTGTTGAAACTAACTGTCACTTTTTCAATAAGATCTTTTGGAAACTTCCCAAGTTGCTCTTTTAGAGGAACCCATCGTTCTTCCTTATCTTTCTAGCACTTCTTCAACAACTACCGATGTTCCTCCGCCGCCCCCAGAAGGAAAATAGACTAGGTGTACTATATTGAAAAAGAAGGTATGTACATTAAATTAATTCCACAGGTTGAAGATGAAGAGGACTCCCTTGAAGAAGAAGCAAATGATACTCTCCCACAAGAGCAAACAAACGATGATCCTCCGAGTTCTTCTAAACCTCCAGAACTTTTGATGACTTAGTTACCATCTCCTTCACTCATCCTCTTCCGAGTCTAGGGGTAACTTTTGAGGGGTTGACTAGACTAAGAACCCCTGAGTGCAGGATTGATCCCATCGATCAATCTTCTATCACAGTGACTGCCACTCCTTTGTAGACTTTTCCAATTCCTTCAACTACAAATCCTTCAGCTTTTACAGAAAAACGTCCTTCGGGCCAAGGAGGTACAGCTGCTTAATTTTCTGCATTTTTCCTTTTTTTTTTTTTTCATGTATCTTCCACAATCTTATACTCTTGTAATCTTTGAACCTTATGAATGAAAAATGAATTTTTTTTTTATCTACTCCTTCTTCATTTGTTTAGTTAAATCACAAGCTTATACGGTGAAACTTTTCAACCGTTATATTTATTGCCTTGGGTATAGCAAAAAAATTCTCCCTCTCAACTACTCCAAATTCAAGGTTCCAATAAGACACTTCCCTTGGCTTTCAATCTTTTCATATCAAGACTTGATGTGGAGAGCTAGGTTTGAAAGATTTTGGCATGCCTCTCTCATTTTCTATCATCATGCCGAAGCTTCGCCTTCACCAGAGGACTGGGCCATCAAACTATTTTCAGGGTAAACCTTTTGAGGTTTAGATATTGGGTAACATCAAAGTACGAGGGAAGTTTTTCATATGAAGATTGTCTCAACTTTGTCACCCTAACCCTTAGACACTTTAGACATCATCCGGCGAGTAACCCGTTCACTTATCTTTTGGATGACAAGATCGATTGCACTCGAAGGATAACTTTTGTCAAATCTCTGGAGGTACTCCTTCTTCCCCACTGAAGGATGTAAATCCTACTTCTTCAAAGGATCTTCCAGAATCCATCACTTTTCTCTCTTCAAGTGGCAACCTTTGTGGTTTCTTTGGGACAACGAGCCTTGCTCATTCCACACCCACTTTTATCGTCATGGCAAAATTTCTTCAGCTATATCCTCCTGATTCCATCCTCTTGAAGATGATGATGTAGATATGTCCTTTCCTCGGCGTATTCATTTGGAGGAAGTTATTTCCTTTGAACTTGCTGGTGACGTTGCACGTCAGGAATATCTAAGTCAATGGAAAAAAGACCTGGATGAGATTCACACACTATGGCGTTGAGGACTCAAAGGGATAATGTTTTATCAAGATGACGCATTTCAAAGACCCTTTCCTCCCTATCACGGAGTAGTAATTCCTCCCCCAGCTTCCTATCTTTAGTTCCATTTTTGTTATAACAAAATCATGTACTTTTTGTTCATCAAATAAAACTTTAGCTTTTCAGATAATGAATTTTGCATATTCCTCTTGATTGTTGCTTTGCTCCTTTTTTTGTGTAGTTCTTTTATGCACCATCAATCGAAGTATAAGCTTGATAGAACTCCTTCATAAATAAGAAATTTTAACTTTTAATTGCTTTGCTAATGCTTCAAATCATGTCTTGATTATTTGTCCTTTGGTTTTCCAAAGAAACCTTCACAAATATTGAAATACAAGCACTTCTGGCCTCGTCCATTTCCAAAATATTGAGATGCGAGCACTTCTGGCTTCGGCCATCTCTTAAATATTGAGATGTGAGCACTTCTGGCTTCATCCATCTTTAATAAATATCTCATGTTTGGGACTTGAAGCATAGATAGAAGATGTGAATCCTTCGAGAAGGGACCCTCAAGTCTCTACCTTCTCATACTATGGATGATTCAAATCTTAACATGCGACCATTATGGCCGTGACCATCTCATAAACTATCTTATCCTTGAATTCTGAAAGACATGGTCTTAAATCCTTCGAGAAGGGACTTAGCAATCTCTACCTTCCCATTTTGTAAAGCATTATGACCATAACATGTGAGCATTGCCAGCTTTGTCCAATCTCTTGAATATCGAGATGCAAGCACTTCCAGCTTCTCCCATCTCTTAAATTTTAGGAAGGATTGAAATATTCAAAAGGGCACCTTCAAGTTTCGAATTTTTTGATATCTATAATCCTTCAGAAGGGGACCCTCCAGTCTCTACCCTTCACTTATCCAAAAATTTCAAATTATTATAAAATTATCTTTTATCAAATTCTCTAAACTTTTATGGGAAAATTCATTTCATTAAAAGATATTAACATTTTAGTCCCTTCAGTTTTTTTTATAAAAAAAAATACTCAAATAACCTTGTCATTACTGTAAATAACTGTAAGAACCCTGAGTTATTGAAAAATACATTAATCTAACCCCGGGGCATGTGAAAAGACAAAATTATCCTAAATCTGAAAATTAAACCTTTTTTTTTATTATTTTATTTCTTATTCCAGTTTCAAGCAAAAGCCCATTTTTTTTATAAAACATTTTTATCCTAAATCTGAAAATTAACATTTTTATCCTAAATCTGAAAATTAACATTTTTCTAAAACAAAACCCCATTTTTTTTTTCAACTTTTCTCTTCCACTCCTTCTCATCTACCGCCTCTCCTCCACTTTTTGGCCTCCATCACTGAGAAGCTTCACCATGGTAGGAGAGGACCACCACCTCAATCGGCGACTCTCGTCTTTTCCATCACGGCGCCTAACCCTCCGCCTATGCCCTAACCGAGAGCTCCCTCCAATCCACTGCCCTAGAAGACCAAATCGCCATGTGGTGCTCAAACAGGAGGTTGCCGCCTCGCAGCATGAGCTCCATACCTTGGCCGCCGCTGTGGTGGAGGTTAAAGCCGAGAAGAACGTTAAGGTGAGGGAGTTCCTATTTGGGTTTTTTCTGATTTGTTGATGAATATTTCTTAATTTGGGTTGAATATTTCTTGATGGTTGATAGTTGAATTATTTTTTGATGGTTGATGAATATTTCTAGATTTGTGGATTATTTTTTTGTGTTGATGGTTGAATTTTGGGTTATTATTAGGGAATATTTGTTTGGTTTGTTGGTGGTGGTGGTCGGAGATGGTAATTGGAGATGGTGCTTATTTTTTTGTTTTTTATTTTTAATTGTTTAGAATAATATATTTATTGCTTTTATCAATGGTGTTTTCGGGTTTTCATTAAAATTTTAGTCAACTTTTGTTGACCAGAGTTAGATTGATGAGTTTTCAAATAACTCAGGATTACTACAATTATTTACAATAATAACAAAGTTATTTGTATTAATTTTTTAAAACCGAAAGATCTAAAACGTTAATATCCCTTCTGGTTTTATTGAAATTAGAGCAATAATCTTCATTCAATCTCACCAATATCTAGTTCTAGCATATATAAGAACTTCAAGTCTTAAAAGAGCTCTGAAGAAATAAAATAGAAAGGAGAAATAGAATACAAATACAATAAAAAAAAAAAGCACAAAATGTCCTTTTTAACTTAACAAACATCAAAGTTCATACGCCCAATGTTTTTGAGTAAAATGAAATGGAATTTGAAGCTTCTTATCACATGATTTTGAATTGCTCAAAGAGGTTCAAACACTTCAATCACATGGATTACCCATTGGATGAATATGAATTAGAAGATGCCGAGTTAGCAACTCCTAAAAATAGTCTTACCAAAAACAAAAAAATAAAAAAAAGGAGAGAAAAAAAAAGAAGCCTCCAACTACCGTCTATATAAATTGAACATGCTTAACCGAATGAAAATTCTAATTAATCAGGGTTAATCAAAAATGCCCTTTTTCTTGTGTAAACAAATTTTATGGTTTACAATTCCTTTTTCTTAACTTGGTAAGGATATTTCTGGTATACCGAAATGCTGCTAACCACGAGAGGAAGAGCCACAAGACAATACAAAGAGGGTGGTTTCCCTTCAAAAATGAACTGCAGCAAGGCCGTCACAAGAAGTGCGGAAACGATGACAAATCCCTGTAAGAGAAAAAGCTTATGAGAAATTTGTGTAAGAATGGGAACGAGCTGTCCTGCCACTCACTACTACAGAATGAAACTTCTGAAGCTAAATCTGTCTGCCAGTTAACCATTTGGCATATTTTTCTCAAATCTCAAAAGAATAGTCAAAAACATTTCTTCTATAAATACTTCTAGAAGTACAAAAACTTACTATCAGTTTCAAATGCCAGCATTGTGGCCATAGATATACCCGATTAACTTCAAATTATCTTTTTTATTTATTAATTTAATCAATCAATTCAGACATAAATATTATAGACAACAGAGTTTGAGCTTGGGACCATCCAGTCAAACCTTGTTCTATTATATGTTTTTTGAAATTACCTTTCTAACGCCGCCAGCATAACTGGTTACCAGGCCAACTAGAATTCCACCGAGGGCATTGAACATAACTGGGATCTGGAATGAGGAAAGAAGAATTTGTCAGTTGAGAGGCTATTGCATACACGATATAACAAGGAAAACAATTACAAAACATAATTTTGAAATGCATTTGTCACAAATACCATAAAATTATACATTTTTTTTTTAGTTTCCTGAATTGGCTAGAAGTGTGCTCCTATAGCAGTAGTCTCAGGAGTTTTGAACTCCAGTCTGGTGGTTAAGTGCCACAAACTATAATCTGTACTCCGACAAGTTTTGAACTCCAGGCCTTTAAATTCTATAAATGCTCTTTCTAAGGATCAACACCATACCATCTTCTTGGTTAAATATCTCTAGTTCATGAAGCTAATTACTACAACACCTTCAAAATCATGTCGCAACTTAAACTTTTAAAACTCATAGGCATGTTTAATTGCAATGCAACCATCCCAAATCTATATCCCAAAGACAAGAAACACAACAGCTTCATTTATAAAAGACAGACCATAAATTAAGTTGCCAAAAGTGATGGAAAACTTGGTAAAATTATATTTGAGTAGGAGAAAAAAAATCAAAACAAAAAACTTTTACTCAACTACATTTTTCCTTAGTTGTCAAACCCTTTTGAAGGTTAACATTCTTACAAAAGAAATGGTCAAACTTCTATGAAACACCCGAGGAAAACGTTTAACTTAAGATCATTACCAAAGTTAGAGGAGTCCAACCATAAAAGAACCCGTGTTTTCTAATAGCTTCACCATCTGGAGACTTAAATGTACTAGCCAACATGCACAAACTTCCAACAATTGACATCTCAACAGTCATTAAGTATGAAGAGTGTTTCTTGACCTGAAATACAACAGAGAGCAAAATTAGGGAGAAAGCTGAAAATATTACAAAGGAAGTCTAAAATCAAGAGGGACTAAAATTTCTTGCTAACCTGAGAAGCCCACTGACACAAGGAGGATGCAAGACCTGAGAGTACAGAGGCAACCAAGATAGGAATGATACCATAAAATAAAACTTGATCAGCATTAGTGCCACTAGAACCTTTGCTGGACCCTTCACCAATGCTTAGAAGAACAGCTGCAATGATCAACAAGAACAGTGCCCCTATTTGTTGAATTGATTGCTTCTGCCTGCACATAAAAGATTCAACATGTCAAGAATAGCAAGCTTGTCAGCAAATCCAAATCTTTTAAGTTCTCACCAGGGTAGCAGCATAAAGGTTTTTCCTATATCACTATTGTAACAGCTGATTGCAACATGCTTTTCTCCTGCACATTATTGATCTGAATTCTAATAGAATCCTCTAATGCGCGACCAAAATGCAAGTATTTAAAAGAATATATATATGCCCACAGACAGAAAGTTTACAGCTCCTACCTTATATGAATTAGGATACACGTAATTTGTAGGGTCCGATAAACCAGCATAAATTAAGAATAACTGATAATTTTGGTACACACCTCAATAACAAAAATGTGAACAGAGCAGTAAAAAATATTTTTGTCTGGTTCAGAATCGAAAACGTTAGAGAATCAAGATTCTTGTAAGAAATCTGCAGCAAACTGTTTTGCAATGCATAAATAGCAGCAGGAAGTCCAGAGGCAGTCAGTGCACCAACCAAAGTCCATTCATTGTAGATTTTCTTCAAAGTACCTTCTTTTGCCATGAAAAATAAGGCACATACAACCTGACAAAATAACAAAGAACAAGCTTTTTCACCAAAGTTAATTCCTAATGGAGGTTCGTGACAAAAAATTAGTATACGGCGCAAGAGTTACCTTTGCAATCTCACATGTCAAAACAGATGAAGTTACGATAACTTCTCGCCTACAAAACAAAAGTTCGAGTTAATAAATTGCAATCTAAATGGTCATATAACCATAACTCACCTGTTATAAACATACCAAACCAGATAAGCATTAAGAATTTGACAACAAAATAAGCACAAAATGTACAAGCATTTGGTACCCATTAAGAGCAATTCTCTTAAGTCTAAACCAGCAACATCAATTTACTGTTTCTGGAAATACCCACCTAATGAAATTTCAAAATCCTCAAATACCAGGAAACATAATGGCTAACTACTTCTCCCCGATGCTCTTGTTTAGTTTTGTTACAAGTTCTTCCCACATGGGATTTTACTAAATACCATATTAATTTCAATCCCATCTCAATTCCAGAGCAATCTAAATCCTAAATCAGCTCCCTGGCTTTATGATTCAACTATAAATTCAAAAAATATTAACCCAAATAATGATTTCTCTAGAAAAATTTCATGGATCGAAGTGCCGAAAATTGTGTAAATTAGACGAAGCACCTGATGAATCGCTTAGAGATCAGCGGCTGAGCGCCATATTGCAGAGAGAGGAGGATGGAGTAGAGCAAAACCCTACTGCTCATTTTGTTCGAGCTGGGCGGGCGAGCTTTGGTCTTCGCCTCCGCCATTTTTGGCGGCGCCACCACCTCGCGAGAGAAACGACGGACCGTTTCGTTGGTTTTCCGGAAGCGAAAAGGACCGCTTAGGGAGTTGAAGTTGGGTTAACAATCGCCGTCCTTCAATAAACGGTATTTTGAGTTGGGTTGTTCCTAACGACGTCGTTTTGGTGGCGTTTCATTCCAAGTTGGCTCGTAAGCCTATTTGACACGGAATCGGTATTCGCTGTAGGATCATTCAGAATTAACGGCCCTGATCTTTTGGGGAATAGAGCATAAACGGTTATGATTCCTCAAATTTAACACTCTTCTACTTTTGGTTATTAGCACTTATGTCCACTAACTTTACTATTTCCGCACTTATGTCTTTATTTTTAAAGTTTTGATAATCTCATAATTTTTTTTCGGTAAATTGATAATCTCATACTTGACACATACTATTTCTGTTATGGAATTTTTGTCGTTGTTAAGTTGGCATCTACGTGAGCAAGGGCAGACCAAAAATTTACTTCAAGGGGACAAAAATACATATATTTGAAATTAAGGGGGCTAAAAAAAAATCAAGGGGACAAAATGCATAAATTTTACATTGAGGGGGCAAAATATAGAATAAATTACATGTAAAAAAAACTATATAAAAAAGTAGCCCCCACTTGGTCTATGCTGGGGCCGCCACACACGTGAGCACTAGGTTGACACCTGATAGCTAGCTTGTCAAGCTGGTCTAGCAGCCAGCTTGCTGAGTTGCCTTGGTAGCCTGACTGCTGGGCTCACTCGACCATCGTGGTGTCAACATAGTGTCGTTCCAGACATGTTGAACTACCTCAGCCTCAAGGGTATGCCGAGTTGGGCTCGGTGTCGCAACAATGTCGATATCCGCCTCCATGCATAACTGAAAACAATTCTCAACACCTAGTGTAAATTGAGATGCGAAACCATTAAGTTAAGTTGTAACGAGGTAAGCTACAACAAAGTTAGCTATGCCGATCTGCTACACTTGTAAGTGCTAAGCTCCACTAGCGGACCTAATGAAGGACAAGTGGGGGCTAATGCCCCCCCTTAAATTTTAAATTAGTTTATTTTGTGTATAATAAAATAATTAATTATTTAAATTTTAAGTATTATTTAAGTTTAAGCC
>WUAT03000001.1:2195797-2210216 GCA_010015005.3 Ulmus americana
TCATTATTGCTTGGTGCAGATTCACAAAAGGCTTGTCATATCCCAAAAGCTATTTGCATTAGAAACCCACAAGCAATAGAGAGGGAGCAAATATCGCTTTTTGAAAGCGTATTCGTACGTGTTTCAAGTCTCTTAGAAGAATTTTCCCAACACAAGAAAATTACAAAACCAAGCAACGAAGAAGACAAGTTCAAGCTCCGACCACTTCCCCTTTTGTAGCTTCTTCAGCAACCTCTCCCTGAGGTTCAACAACTGTCACCCTTTTGCGTGGACTTTCTGCCTCCGAAATCTTATCTTCATCATCATTGATGATGCTTTGCATCTGTTCCCACTACCTCAAAGCCTTGTGCGGATCCCAAGTGTCCGCCTTTCGGTCGAGAAACTCTTACATCACTTTAGCGCAGATTTTGATTGGCATCTCCTGTTCAATGTTTTCGTTCATGTTAGCAAGGTAATTAACCTCGGAATTGGCCTCTAGCATCTTTTGTGTGGTTTGCTTCAGTTCCTCCTGCAATTTAAGGATCTCAGCATACTTGGCTTTAAGCCTATCCTCTGCTTCTGCCAATTCGCCCTTCACCTTGTTAGCTTCTGAATGGAGAGTGTCTTGGGCCACCTTTAGCTATTTACACTCATCGTGGAAATCCTTGTTTGTTGCAATGGCAGAGTTGAGCCGACTGACGAGTTCTTCATTTCCTTTCTTCAAAAATAATAGCGAATTCATGGCCTACAAAACAAAAGTCAGTACGATCATAATTTTTCAATAATAATTTAAAACAAAATCTATACGTACTAGGAAAACATATTTCACTCCTTCCTCAACAACAGTAGGAACCTCGAGTTCCTTCCAACATTCCATCCTTCTGAAGTGTTCGCTCGGTAGCAACAAAAGCAAAACTTGGCTTCGAAGGATTTCCAAACTGAAAAACCAAAACCACACCATCATCACTCTTGACATTGATGGTTTCTACTACCTCTGACATTTCTGAGGCTAAATAGTTCCCATGTATGCTTCCTGGACCTTTTGAGGACTCCTTTTTGAAGTCGAGGAGGGAGTAGGTGGACTCTGCACATTTTTCTTCTTCTTTGAGGCCTCCGCCTTTTTCTTCTCTTGCCTCGCCTAATAGCCTCTTCATTATTCACCGTCCTTAAATTATTTTCTATTAGTAGTTCTGCGAGTTTCCATTTGGCCAATATCAATGGAGTAAAAACCTATTCTAAATCTGAATAAAGATGCTCAAGGGTGTGACGAAACACAAGAATTTCTATCGAAAAAATACATTGCTTATCCTAAAGCTTGGCGCTGAGAAGTTTGTATGGATTAAGCAAGTTCTTGTATGCACAATCCTTCACTAAAATTGTGAGAAGTTTCTGCATATGATCGACTGAATTGATGTTTCTTTCCACAAATGTCGACCCTACAAGGAAAGAAGCTTTGTTTCAGTCAAAACAGAGATAAACAAAAGACAAAAATTAATGGTATGTTGCCCCTGACAATCCATTCAGTTGGAATTGGGGGATCACCTTCCTCACCAAGCAAGAACTTGGAAGAAATAAAAAAGAACTTAGATTTCCAATTCTTGTCACAAGTAGACAACTTCGTGACTAAATGTTCCATTTTCTTCTTCTTCAAGACAAACCTATAGGGACCCTTGTCCGTGTCATGTTCTTTGAGAAAGTAACTGTATAATAGGTTTGCCAGCTCGAAAGTCATTTCTAACTTGTTGCACAAAACAAGAACAACAAGGAGCAAGCATTAAGCATTCGACATCAGCTGACTAGGACTTATTCCAAAATGTGACAATACAGATCTTATGAGCTTCAGGAATGGAAAATGAAACCCAATTCAAACAGCAATTTGTAAAAGCATACAAAATTGGGAACAACCCAATTAGCTTTCTCATTGGCCGTTGTACATCTCAACTCATATTCTAGAATCAAGTACTGAGTCTAGATGGTTTTAACATTCAGCTCAGACATTGAAGACTTTGGGTTGAAGATAAGAAGACCAGTCGGTCATGAGCCTCTAGAACAACTTGTAACAGGGGCTTCATCTGATTATGCTCATTCGAAAGGCATTCCAAAGGGACTACTTTTGGAATAGCCGATGAGTCTCCGATAGGCAAAGTGAGCGTGAAATCAGATGGATGTAGCAAGATATTGCTCACCCTAGGTGGCGAAATCCCTTTCTCCCATTCGTGTACTGGCATATCCATCCAATCTTCATCCCTGAATCCCGCAGGAGGAATCAAACTACTGGCTTCCATACCTTAGTCTATCTGTACAACCAACATATAGTTTTTAGGTAAACTATTCTTTTTATGAAACTTTTCAAATGACTCTAAATTAGTCTAAGCCTTTTCTACATTGATTCATCTAAAACAAATTTGAAGCAAATCTTGCGTTCTGAAACTCCAGCAATTCATTTTTGAAATGCCAAAATAATAACCAAAAATACACCAAAACCTTAGCAAATTTCTAGAAATCAAGTGCAAAATTCCTACACCCAGTATCTTTCAAAATTGTTTACACAAGGAAAAATCGTTCCACAAAAGGAATTACTAGTCGATTATCTCATCATCCTAAAAACCCATTATTAGCTTTGACATTTACCCATACAAATATACCGAAAAAAGCTTAAAAGAATAAGAAACAAAAATAACATGTTAAAGTGAAGAAGAATGGCCAAGCCGAGATAGAGAGCGCAGGAGAGATGGCTGAATCTTGAAAAAGAAATGAAGAATCCACCTGGAAGAGGAAGCAATAAAAGACGATGAAATGATTTGGAAATGAGATTGTGAAGGTTTAAGAACCCTTTTTTTGAGCTTCAACACACGTTGAATTGATTAAAAGATTTTCATGATTCCCAATAAAGTAGAAACGTCTTTTCAATACCAACATCTCCAGAGATAGCCACGTGTCTCGAAAGTCTCCCCCTTAAAGAACCCCAAACGACACCATCTCTAACTTCCCACTAAGAGTTTTTGCACGGATCAAAAGTTCACTAGGACCTAGACAGACTTCGCTCGGAATAAATTACGAACTACACATTTCATCATTTGACTCGAAACGAAATTGAGCCTAAGAATGGGAGCTAACTGTTGTGGTCAAAATCTTGTCAAGGCTCAAATATTTTTAGGCCTAACTCGTTGTCTAGTCAGCATGGCCTAATCGACACATGCCCAACTCAGTTTCCCTTAGCTGACACATAAAGTCAAACACCTAATGCGGTTGGCCACAATGTTACTTAACAAATTGTAATGTCACTTGATTAAATACACTCCATATTAGCGTAACTAACTAGAGAGAACTTGGTCATTTGAAACATAATTTATTGCCGTTGGAGGCCGCAATCTCTCAGCCTTAGGTTTATGAATAGGCTAGATGAAAGAAGATCAAGGTAGATGATCTCAAGGTCTCTAATAACGCTCTATTGAAATTCTTTTACTCTCTTAGCTTACTTTTACTACTCAACCACCACACACGCCGTAACGCTACCGCCGCTCCACCTCATATCCCCCTTTGTCATCTCTTGCTCCTTTCCGCACGGCCTATCACTTTAGAACAATGGTCGTCCCTTATTTATTCATCAAAAAGCTCCGTATTATTGGTTTTATCTTTTTCTTTAATTTTATTTTAATTTTAGTTCTTTGTTTCATCACTTTTTAGTGACTTCCCAGTGCTATTGTAGACTTTTTTAACCTTTACAATAGATCTATTGCTACGCGGTCTATTTCTTCGATTGTGTTAGACTTGGATATTCTTTTTATTTATTCTTGGCTCTTCGTCACCTCTGTAAGAAAAAAAAAAAAATAACGGTCGGTGATGCAAAACGTGTTGGTCCGACAGAGTTGGCGTAATCAGTCACCCCACCCCGCTAAACAAGACCTCCCCCACTTGGAACGTCACTAAGCAAAGGCGCAACTAAACACACGTGTCTCACTTTAGAAGCCACTCTACATCACCCGCGGGTGACTCTCTAGTCACCACTCACACTCAGCGAGTTAAAACTTGAAAATCTCGAGTTAAACGCGTCAAGAGTAGTGTGGTGGGGGAAAAAGAAAGATTTTACCCCAAAAAAAAAAAAATTTAATTAAATATTTGAGTGCCCACCTTCCAAAAGTGCCAACCCACAATCACTTTCTCTCTCTCCCCTCTTTCTCTCTCTTTCATATTCTCTCTCCCTTTGTTTTAAAGGGAAAGAAAGGAGGGATGCAGATGATCTCGAAGGCCTCCTCTGCAATGGCCTCCTTTCCTCGCTCTAGGGTTTGTCTCCCACACTCTTTCTCTGTCCTTGTGTTCTTTGTTCTCACATTCGATTTTCTCTTTTTGGTACAAAATTGTGTGTTGCGATGGAATCAATGAGATTGTGAGTTTAAGACCTAATTTACTTTTTATTTTTTTGATTTGTCGTGTTGTTTATGTTTCTTTCATGGAATTGTTGGTTTAACTAGTGTTTGATTTTGTGCATGATTTTTTTGAATTTTTTTTTTGAGGGTTTATATATACTAAATTAGTTAGTATCTTCAGATATATATATATATATTGCACTAGTTTATTCTATGCAATATATAATTTGAGTGGACTTGGTTTTAAACCGGGCTTGCTCTCTTCTTCATGTTTAATTAAGAGCCATTTTCTTGTGGATGGTCTTGTTTTTTACTTTTCTCCTAATTGGTATTGAATTTTTTATTTTTATTTTTATCTGGGTGTGTGTTAAGATCTTATTTTGAAGAATTTCTACAAATTTTTGACCTTGTCTGTTAAGAAGGCAGGACGTGGATTTCTACGGGCTACAAAAACCCTTCATTGTTTCTTTACAAATGACATTGTTTTGAAGATGATGGTTTAAAGTTTTTGCTACTACAATCTGAACTCCTTTTTTTTTTTTGTGTGTGTTTGCGTGTTTTAGGCGAGGAGTAGGTTCTGTGTATGGCCGGGCATGAGACAACTTTGTCTTAGGAAGGGCCTTCTCTATGGATTCATGCGGTTGTTCTCTTCACCATTAAAAACCTTGCGAGGAGCTAGTAGGTCTCTTCGGGTTGATCAGTTTTGCAGTGTTGTCAATATGTCTTCCACATTGCAAATTGAATTGGTAAGAAACTCTTTGCAATTTTGGTAATTCTATGGGAACATCATGATTAAGCCTTTATATTTATGTTATGACCTGGCCTTTAACAATGAATATTTCATTGGCTTATTTTAGTTTCTTGAGCATGTTAGGAAGATTATTGAACCAGAACTTGGATTGTTAATAGGAAGAGCATAAAGGTGAAAATTCATTTTGGTTTAGGAAAATACACTAGCTTTTGAGTAATTTCTTACTGCACGTGAGTTTCGCTTGTAACCTAGTGGAACTCTATAATAGTCATGATGTGTCAAGCTCTTTTAATCTTGATTTAAGTTATGTATTAGTTTTGATACTACTGACTGCAAAAAGTGGGGCATCAAATAATGCTCATCTACAATGGCTTGAGAATACTACTTCACTGAACTAGTGAAGCAGTTTCTGACTATGATTGATTGTGTTGAGTACTTGATTAATGAATTTTTGTTGCATCTAGTTCACATTAGTAAATCATAGGGAAGTATCCATCTCACATTTTTCATTTATGTATGGGTGTATGTGAAAATGTGTGGATGTTATCCAAACTTGTAAGTGTAATTAATCCAATAGTTGAAACTGTCAGCCGCTGATAAATTGTAAGCGTTCATCGCACACCAATCTCCTCCCACTGTGCTCAAATGCTCAATCCATTCGCCATACAAAGCAAGTTCATGCTTTTGCTGTTCTTTATGGGTTACTTCCCCAGAGTGTCTCTCTTTGTGCCTCCCTCATGCTCAGTTATGCCAGATTTGGAGCCCATAGAATCTCTCAACGTCTCTTTGAAGCAACTGTTACCTATTGTCGTACTGCCTTCTTGTGGAATACCCTTATTCGAGCTTATTCCATTTCTGGATTACATGATGGGTTCCAAACTTATAATCGCATGGTTTGCAGCGGTGTTGTACCTGATGATCACACCTTCCCTTTTGTCCTTAAGTTGTGTTCAGACTTTTCCAAGGTTCAAAAGGGTTTGGAGGTTCATGGATTTGTGTTTAAGCTGGGTTTTGATTCAGATGTCTTTGTTGGGAATACCCTGATGGCATTCTATGGTAATTGCGTGGAGTTGACCTTGGCAAGGAAGATATTTGATGAAATGCCCGAAAGGGATATTGTATCCTGGAATACTATTATTGGAGTGTTTTCTGTTAATGGATTTAATGTGGAGGCGCTTAACTTTTATCAAGAAATGATTTCAAATTCTTGTTTTAAGCCAAATATCGTTAGTGTTATTTCTGCATTGCCTGTTTGTGCTGACCTTGAAAATGAGCTTATGGCGAGTCAGATTCATTGCTATATTGTGAAGGTTGGTTTGGATCCTTATGTCACTATTGCCAACACGTTAGTTGATGTGTATGGGAAATGTGGTAATCGAAATGCCTCAATGCGTGTTTTTAACGAAATGGTTCACAAGAATGAGGTTTCTTGGAATGCAGCTATTACTAGTCTCTCTTATGTTGGGCGTGACATTGATGCCCTGGATATATTCAGGTCAATGATCGTTTCAGGGTTTAATCCGAATTCCATCACCATTTCCAGCATGCTTGCAGCAGTAGTTGAACTTGGACTTTTCAAAGCAGGAAGAGAAATTCATGGGTTTAGTATAAGAATGATTATTGAATCTGATATCTTTGTTGCCAACTCATTAATTGATTTGTATGCAAAATCGGGCCGTTCAGCTGAGGCATCCTATGTGTTCCATCATTTGGGTGAAAAGAATACTGTTTCATGGAATGCCATGGTCGCTAATTTTGCTCAAAACAGGCTTGAGTTGGCAGCGATAGAATTGGTAAGACAAATGCAAGCTTGTGGTGTAGCTCCCAACTCTATTACCTTCACAAATGTTCTTCCAGCTTGTTCACGGTTAGGTTCCTTTCGTCCTGGAAAAGAAATCCATGCAAGGACAATCCGCATGGGTTATGCCTTTGATTTATTTGTCTCAAATGCTCTTACAGACATGTATACTAAATGTGGCTGCTTAGATTTTGCTCAAAATCTCTTTAATACCTCGCATAGAGATGAAGTTTCTTACAATATACTAATTGTAGGCTATTCTCAAGCCAGTGATTGCTCAAAATCTCTTAGATTGTTTTCAGATATGAGACTTCTTGGCTTGGTTTATGACACAGTTTCTTTTGTGGGTGTAATATCAGCTTGTACAAATTTAGGTGCCATAAAACATGGAAAAGAAGTCCATGGATTGTTGGTGAAAGAGTTTTCGCACTCTCATCTTTTTGTTGCAAACTCACTTCTAGACTTTTATATTAAATGTGGACGAATTGATCTGGCAAGTAAGATCTTTGATCGGATTCCAAAGAAGGATGTAACTTCTTGGAATACTATGATTTTGGGATATGGAATGCTTGGAGAGTTAGATACTGCAATTAGCCTTTTTGAAGCAATGAGGGAAGATGGAGTAAACTATGATTCAGTGTCATATATTGCAGTTTTATCAGCTTGTAGTCATGGTGGGCTGGTTGAAAAGGGAAAGAAATATTTTGATGAAATGCAGGCTCAAAATATTGAGCCAACACAAATGCATTATGCTTGTATGGTTGATGTCCTTGGCCGAGCTGGCCTAATTGATGAAGCAGCAGAGCTTGTTAAAGGGCTGCCAATTGTACCAGATGCTAATATTTGGGGTGCTTTGCTTGGGGCATGCCGAATCCATGGTAACGTAGAACTTGGAACTTGGGCAGCTGAGCATTTATTTATGTTAAAGCCTCAGCACTCTGGGTACTACGTACTTCTGTCAAACATGTATGCTGAAGCAGGGAGATGGAATGAGGCAAATCGGGTGAGGGAATTGATGAGGTCAAGGGGAGTGAAGAAGAATGCTGGTTTTAGTTGGGTTCAGATGAACGACCAGGTGCATACTTTTGTTGTTGGAGATAGAAGAGAGTGTTTGCATCCAGGTATTTGGCAAGCATAATCTTAGTTTCTAGTGATCAAATTCAAGGATAAAGGCAGTTTGAAAGATGGTAGTCACCAACTGAACAATTTCAACACATCGTACAATGGCCTTCAAAACACAAGGCAGGAAAGTTAAAACCTACTATAGAAACCTAAATACTTCCTGTTTCATGGGGTTGTTTTAACCATTGAAAACCTTTCTTAGAGCTATTGGTCTCTTAGGTTATATCATTTTGCTGTGTTTATATATGTTTTGCATACCACAAATTGACATAGTGAGAATTTCTCTATGATTTCTCAGAATACAAATGATTTTTTTTTATTCATGCCTCTCGGAACAATATTATGATGCCTTTATATTTATGTTTTGTAACTCGCCTATAGTCGACAGCTATGTTGACTTGTTCTAATTAGAATATGCTTTGGTGGTAAAATTTCTTTAAGTGAAGTCTCGACTCTTATGGTCAATATTTTGCTGGCATATTTTGGTTGCTTGTGCATGTCTGAAGGATCATTGGACCAGATAATACTGTAGTTACGAATGATTTCTTACTTTATGATAGCTTCACTCATAATCTTACTGAACCCCCTTGAAGATATGAGAAAACAATTTTTTTGCAACAGTAGTTACTGCAGATAGTGTGGTGACAAGTATTATGAAAATGTGTTGAAAATTTTACGCTTCTCTGAACTATTGAAGCAATTAACTATGATTGATATTTCAATTAACGAATCTTGGTTTCACTGTTAAAATTAGTAAATATTTGCAATTATTTATGTGTACCTATATATAGAGATGTATTTTTTATGTACGTGTGAATTTATGTTCCAAACGTCCAATGCATGTATGTTATCCATGATTTTTAAGTTTAATTAATCAAGCAGTTGATGAAAGTCAAGAGTACTAATCTTACACATCTTTTCCTTTTCAGGTACCTTGTCTTAGGGATAACTATGCATACCTTCTACATGATGTGGATACCGGCACAGTCGGTGTTGTTGATCCTTCTGAAGCTGTGCCTGTTATAGATGCTTTGAGTAAGAAAAATAGAAATTTGACTTACATATTAAACACACATCATCATGATGATCATACTGGTGGTAATGCGGAGTTGAAAGCAAGGTATGGTGCTAAGGTATGATTACATAACTTACAGTGAAGTCTTGCGTATATATTTGTTTCTCTTAGACCCATTTACTTCTCCCAAGATTTTCTTCATTTTTCTGTTAAGTGTTTTATTGGTTGATGACTCTGATAGGAAATAACTCATGAGGTTAACTCCCTTCTGGTGTTGAGTCGGAATCTAAAGTAGTACATCCCGATAGGTTTTTGATGTTTAGAGAGGACATTGAACATAGTTTATGCTTTGACACAATGAGCTAATGTTTACTCATTAGTATAAAATCACAAGCTCATTTGTCAACTTTTTATATGAACATAAGAGGACTCACTTTTCTGTTCTTTCATAGCTGTCCAATCAAAGCATGTAAGGTAGTGCTATACGTTCACTCCATGTTGGTTTTTGTAGTTTGGATAGAAAGAGAGATGAAAGTATACTTTTGAAGTTTGTTTTTTATTTTTCTATTTGAAAAAAAAGAAAATAATTGAGAGGTTTTGTATGGGTTTCCTTGATGGAAGAGGTTAGAGCTTTTTCTGTTTCTTTGGTTTCTGCTGCTTGTAATTGCTTTCCACTCTAGGTTTTTTTTTTTTCCATAAAAAGGAAATTCTGATTAAAATTCACTAATGGAAAAAATAATAGTAATTAGTACACCAGAAGTAAAGGGGACAAGGTGTCTTTCGACCAAAAATGAGACTAGCCAAAAACAACACTCCCCAATACCTTAATAGGTTGGACAAAAAGACACACTTAAACTCCTTAGAGGCCTGAACCCAAAGTTTGAAGTTTATCTATATAAAATTTATACGTGTTCCAATTTCCAACAAATGTTACCCGTTTACTTTTGCATGTAGGTGATTGGCTCTGCCATTGATAGGGATAGAATTCCGGGCATCGATATTGTCTTGAATGATGGAGATAAGTGGATGTTTGCCGGCCATGAGGTGCATGTTATGGAGACTCCTGGTCATACGAGAGGTCATATTTCATCTTTTCACTCGCATCCCAGTATCTCTGAACTGCTCCTTTTTGTCTAATGAACTTGATAAAACTCTGTTTTGTTGCTGTTTGCATGATTGCTCATTGTCTGCTTTCTTGTTCCAGGGTGTGCATGGAATAATAATTTAATATTTGCAATGAATGCACCATATGTGCTTCGTTGTTGCTAGTTTGTTTGTATTTCTTCAATCTTGGCTTGCCTTTATTTCCTTTTGAAGGTTCTCCACAATCTTGTTAAACTTAAATGACTAGTAACCTCTTAATGCTTGAAGAAACGAATAGAAATAGGAGGTGGAAGAAAATATCAGTAGAAGTGGTGGTAGTGTTCCCTCTCTTTCTTAGATGTGGCTTGAGTTATTCTTAAAGCATTCAGGTTTCGTGTGTATTTGTCAACCCTGTTTGATGGGTTGACAAGTTAGGATTTCCCTCTCTTTGTCAACCCTATGTTCCCTTCCCCATTCTCTCTCTCAAGTTAGGATTTCCCTTTGTTGTTTGCCTTTGGGAATGCAAATAGTGCTTCTTTCAAAAATATTAAAAAATGGATTAAACCAGTGGTGCTTCTTAAATGATTCAAGTGCTTCACCTTTTCCTCCTGAAGATGCAGCAAAACAGATTTGATATGAATCAGGTTGTAAGGCTCTCTCAAACTTTCTTATATAGCTTGGTATGAGGCTAGAAGTTGGCATTAAAAACCCAAGATATTAAAAACAAAATCCCAAATGTCTTTATGCTTTGGATCCTATTGAGCTTGATATTCTTCCCCTTATTGTAGCTGACTGCTCCTTTTTTTTTTTAATTATTTTTTATTGTTTTTATAAAAACATCTTGTTCTCTATGTTGTTTATGTTCTCTTTTCTGTTGTTCAATAAAAAAAGGCTACTCTTGCTCTTTATTCAATAAAAAAAAAAAATTGAACTTTTTAGCCATTTTTAATTTTCTTTATTGGTTGTTGCTACCAGGTCATATTAGCTTCTACTTTCCTGGATCAGCCTCCATTTTCACTGGAGACACTTTGTTCAGCTTATCATGTGGCAAACTATTCGAAGGAACCCCTGAACAGGTAGATCTTTACTCTCTTAATTACGTCCACGTTTTGACTCATCTAGACTTGGTCACTGACCTTCTGAAGCACGCATGTTTTATTTTATTGTTTACCTTGAGTTGGTTTCATTTCTTTCTTTGTTAAAAATGTGTGGTCTAGGACGAATAATAGGCATAATCTTGTTGGCTAACTTGGCTCAAAATAATAGTTGGTTGCGATGAAAGATGAGAAAAATAATACGAAAATAAAGGATAGAACTACTAGCATCACACCAGGAGGGTTCTAGGCATCACACCTAGGAATCTTTTGGCATCACTCCAAAATGGTGCTTGGCATACACCAAACTACGGCTGTATTACACAGACCAAAGGGAGATTTTTCCAAAAATTACCTTTCTATTTCTATGTTTGCTGCTTACAACCTTGTATAAAGAGGGCTAAATACACATGTAACTCTCACACTACACACAATTAAACACATGTAAATGAGAACCTATGGAGAGAAAAACCCCCAAAATTAAACACAATAATAGCTAATAACTTGTTAAAAACCCCCACATAATACTAGCTCTAAATAGAACATAAAACACTAACGTAAAAATGACTCTTGACATACAAAACATAAACCATGAATAAAAAAATTGCAACCGACAATTAAACTTATAAAACTCAAGAACCCCAATCCTATTCTGCATCATTGTGAAGCACGTTAAATTCTCTTAAAATCATATTATTGAAGGTTAAAAAGACTTTAATTTGGATAATGTGTCTTTTACTAAAAAGGTTAGAGCAACTCTAAGGGACTCCTTATATGTTGTCCTTACCTAAAATAGGGAGTCACTTTTGCCAATTACTCACTCCAAGGGATTCCTTAAAACACTCCCTATTTTAGAAATGTGGGTTTTGGCTCCATACATCTAGAAAGTGGGATATGGCTTCCTATCCATCTTTTATTATTATTTTATTGAATAATTTAAATGCTAGCCAATCAACATTAATATCTCAAATTAAAAAATATTAAAATATTAATAGGGAATTAAAAATAAGGAGATGGTTGTAGTGACTTTTTAAAAAACACTCCCTAAAATAATTTTTTTAGCTATTTTAGCTAAAATTTAACTAAATTTTAGAAAGCCCCTTGGAGATGCTCTTAGAAAGACTTCTGAGTACATCGTTTTTACCATCTGCTTAAGATGTAAGTGAGCTTACTAGTGTTTATGCCCATCAGAGTCCAGGTTTTTCTTATTTATAGCTTTTTTAGAGGGTTGCTATCCTCTCTGAGTCTACTTTTCTAATATGTAATAATTATGTTTAGAATTATTATCATTGGATTTGGAGTAGTTTAGCAGATTTCGGAATGTGTTCTTCAAATGCAATGCTATCTCTTTGTGGTTTATAACTGCTTGTTTTGTGTATGTTGCAGATGCAATCTTCTCTTGGTAAGATCATGGCTTTGCCTGATGACACAAATGTGTACTGTGGTCACGAATATACATTAGTAAGTAGTCTAGCCGTAATTGCTTTTGCTTACCAACTTTTCGCATAATTTGGTATGGGTATGGTTTGTTGTGAGAACTCGTATTGAATTACATACAAAACTTCATGTTCATATTCAAAACAATATCCTTACCATGACGCTCTTTTGACAGAGTAATTCGAAGTTTGCATTGTCGATTGAGCCAGAGAATGAAGCACTTCAATCCTATGCATCACATGTAGCTCATCTTCGCAGCAAGGGCTTGCCTACGGTACTTTACTATTTCTTTACTTCTATGGTATTGTTTTGGCAATGAATTAATGCTGAAAAGCCTGAAAATTAAGAAAGAAAAGAAAGTTATGGGCATCTAAATATATTTTGTGGCTTTTTCAGAGCCATGTCTAGTTTTCTAGCATTCATTTCTTTGTTTTATCCACCATTGGAGGCTGCTTTTTAATCGAGTAGTTTCGAAAGATGTGCTTAGGAGTTGATAGAAGAAATTACCAGTTTTTAATACCCTTTAAGCTAGAAACTACAATTCTAAGAGTTGTTTTGTGGTTCTTCAGATTCCAACTACACTAAAGCTGGAAAAGGCATGCAATCCCTTCCTTCGGACTTCAAGTACCCAGATTCGGCGGTCGCTAAGCATTCCAGCCACAGCAAATGATGCAGAAGCTTTAGGTGTCATCCGCCAAGCCAAGGATAATTTTTGAGACCCTGTTGGTAGATATATATGTGTAACATAACAACCCATTCTTCTTGTCAACTAAACATCTTCAAATGTCTATATATCGTCCAGAGTTTCTAAATAAAATTTATATCATAGAATTTACATATAAATCGATGATGAAATATTTCTTCATATCTTTTTCCTGTTTAGGGGTTGCATGGAAAAGGATCTGGCTATTTTTTTGGTTATCTTGTGAGCAGTTGGAAAATTACATTACTTTTTTAGTTTGTAATTATTTATAATATTGGTCAATTATTGAGTCTTTCTTCGTAACCTCTGTTCTTGAGGGTAATATTTTCTTGCTCAAAATTTTTACAATCACGAAAAATTGTCCTCTCTGATCATCTTCACATTATTGACCATCCAGGCAAGTACGAGTTATAATTTTATAATTTTCTCTGGCATTAGGCCACCAAATTCAAAGATTTTGTCTTTGCTTCAAGGAAAAGAAAACATATTGATGTTACTCATTGGATTTCTAAACTACCTCGAATATGTGTCAGTTCAAATGGGAAAGTTTTGTAAATTGTATTTTCTTTCTTCGGATTAAATTTCAAACTTTCCTCTTGAGAAAATTCACAGCAATCTTTGGGGATCTACCCTTTTTCTTCGAATCTAAGATTCTAATTTATGAAGTATTCGTGGATGATTATTCAAGATTTATATGGTATCCATTAAGCAAAAAATCAATTTTTTTTATCAATTCAAGAAATTTCTAAGGCTAATAAAAAATCAATTAGATCAACAGATTAAGATATTTTTAGTATCATAGTGGGGTGAATTAGTTCAAATAATTTTCTTGATCATATAAAAAAGAGGAAATTACAACCTATACCCCCTTTTCCCTAACCCATTTACATTTGCACTCTCTTTTAAAAGTCATTACATTTGTACTTCATTTTTTGATATAAAATACTTTTTTACCCCTTTATTCAAGGTTATCTATCCTAGTCTTTAAATTTCTTTGTAATTTATCATTTTATAGAGGGGTAAAATAGGTAAAAAAAAAGTGGCACATATGTAATGAATGTAAAACAAGG
>WUAT03000001.1:2227996-2241314 GCA_010015005.3 Ulmus americana
GCTCTTACAAGTCTTAGCTCCAGTGGACTCTACTCGAGGCCCATCTTACAAGATGACCCATCCTATAAGCTACCCACTCTATGGGCCGGCCCAATTCACGGACCGGGTCACTCTACGGATCAGGTTACTTTCCAATGGGTGTCTCTTAACCTTTTAGCTTACTCTACATTAACTCCTTATCACTTGAGAGTTATTTGACATTGAATGCTCCCTTGATGGCCATCAATGGTCTATTATGATCATCAGCTCATGGCCTTTCATTCTACTAGGTGTATAGAGTCCAACAACTAACTCATTAATGAGTGTAATTGCTGACATCTTACATTACTTCATTAAGAGCTCATTTACTCCCCATTTCTTATATATACTTAGAGCATCCTCCTCATGGGGGGATGATCTCTTGAACTTCTAGGTCTAGCATATAACTTTTGGCATGCCCATTTCATCTCTAGAAAGCTCTCAAAATTCTCCATAATTGGTACCAACGTTCCTCTAATATTCTCATTCTCCTGTAATTTCCATTTCTTATTCCCTCAACGAAAAACACTGCCTTCCATCACGCTCTCGGCTCTTGGTCACGATAACTCTTTCTTTATCTTCTTGATGTTCTTGACATCTTTATGCATTCTCTTGGATCTTTTCATGAGCTAACTTAACCGTCGGAGTTCATTTGGCCCGCACCCCCCAGATGTCAAGAATTTCACGATCACATCTGATTTCTCTGTCTCATTGATTAAACAAGTTGCCGATAGCCTCACACACACAAGAAATTCAGTTGTAGTTTCTACCGTCTACACGTACTAACTTGAGCATCAAAGTAACTTTGACCTGCACTATCTTGGTGTCAAGGTTATCCCGCTCGATTTCTCTTTGTTGGTTTTCAAGTTGTTGGTGCTCTAGAAATCTAATTGTAGAATTAAGCCTCTATAACTACAAAATACAAAATCAAATGTGAATGAATAAAAATCTAATGTTAATAAAGAGAGCACACATGTAAAATGTTTAAAAAGAAAGAGAAAAAAAAAATTCATTGGGGTATGAAAAAAATTGGTAAGAGCTAATTAGAGAGAATGGCTTTTTAGCAAAACTAGAGTAATATCCTTGTTTTTCAATATATATAGAGAGGATGGTTTTATAATACACACGATAAATTTATTTATATTGATATAAATACGATCTAAATTGATAATTTTTGATTTAATGGTTGTAATTAAATGAATTTTAATCAAATTACAATAAAACTTTTTTAATTACAGTCATTACATAAATAAATAAATAACAGTCGAAATCGTGTAATAAATTTGTTGTGAGTAATATAAAAGGACCAAAAATATATATATATATATTTTTTGAAAATGTTTAGATGATAAACTATTCTTTCGTTATCATTTCTTAGAAACCTTTAAAATACCAAATTATTGGGATGAGGCAGAGATGAAATTGTCCCTTCGATGATAAATTTGATATGCTTTGATGAGTCTAAAATATTTCTTAAACATGCAAATAAGACAACAAAGATAAAGACAAAAGAGCATGAAATGAGAAAAACAAAAACAAACAAAGGGTACCCATTAAAAAAAAAGTATCCATTTTTATAAATAAATAAATAAATAAAAAGGATAAAATATACTTTTCTAGATTATATTTAGAAGATTATATTTTAATTTTATGGATTTAGAGTAATGCACTGTTTATATATTGAGAAAATAATGTGCGTGACTCTTGACTTGTATTTGCAGTCTTATTTTGGACATTAACTTGTGAAAGTGCAGCGATTTGGTCATTTTTAGCACAAATTGTTGCAATAGTGGCCATTCCATCCATTTTTAGGCGTTATGTGATGACGTGAATAACCAAAATGAAACTGAAATTTGTTTCAATTTGGTCATCCATGTCATCACTTAACGTTTCAAAATAAATGAAGTTTGATGAAATGACCACTGTTGCAACAATTTGTACTCAAAATAGCCAAATTATTGTACTTTTACAAGTCAGTAGCCAAAATAGAACCAAAAATATAAGTCAGTGGCCACCAACAAAATTACCCCTTATTATTACTATAATAAAAATTGTATCTTGTTAATTAAAAAATAATAATAATAAAGACAAAATATAGTTCAGACTTTAGAAAAACAAAATCCGAAAAAATTATTATCAAGACGTCGGAAGGCGCGCCAAAACTAACAGCCAATCTTGTCCCCAATAACAAATCGCCACGTAAACAACCACCTCGAAGCCACGTCATCACTTGCCGTACACGTAAACAAACCAAATCACCTTCAAAGCTCCCATAACTCCACCTTCCCATCATCATCATCCATTTTCTCTCTCTCTCTACCTGATCGGAAAAAATGCAAAACCCCGACCTAAATCCAACGGCGGAGGATGAATCCCAACCCATCGCCCGGCGAATCCAACGGCTCTCACTCCACCTCAGCCCCGTCCCTCGTCCGCTCGCCGGCGGCGACGCCGAGCTCCAATTATCGATGATAAAATGCGCCAGGGGAGCGCCGAAGCTCGACGTCGACACGGCGAGTCTCTCCGATTACATGAGAGGCAAGCACCGAGAAATCCAAGAGAGAGTGTTCCAGTTCTTCTCTTCCAGACCGGAGCTTCAAACGCCGATCGAGATTTCCAAGGACGATCACCGGGAGCTGTGCATGAGGCAGCTTGTTGCGCTGGTTAAGGAGGCTGGGATTCGACCTTTGCGTTATGTTGTTGAAGATCCGGCTAAGTATTTTGCTATTACGGAGGCTGCTGGGAGTATCGATATGTCGCTTGGGATTAAGTTTGGGGTGCAGTACAGGTGAGGATCGTTTGTTTGATTCGTGTTGATTTTGATTATTTTGTTTTGTGGGTTGTGTGAAATTGATTTGGATTTGTGATTTTTTTGGGTTTGATTTAAAATGTAGGGATTATGTGATGCATAGTTTGTTGAATTTTGGGCGGGAATTGTTGGAAGACAAACTGGATTTTTCTGATTTTGTCTTTTTTATGTCTGGAAGTAAAAATGAGGAGTCTTTCGCTAATAGGTTTTTAATTTGAATTGTTGACCATCTGCTATAGAAGACATTTAATCAGTAGATTGGGGTCGGTTGAGAAGTTGTTGTTCTTTATTCCATTTGAATGAGAATCGCAGGTTATACTATCATTGAAACTTCTCTCCTTTTTGTGTTTTATTTGAGTTTATTAGGTTATCAGATTCCTTTTTGTCATATCACTTGAAAGTTTCCTAATCTGCTATTACATGTGCTTTCTTGGTCCACGTAGATGACCTGCAAGTTGTTGCTTTACTTTTTCAAGCTCCTCTTTTGAATGAAGTTTTACTTTTAGGCAGTTAGTTTAGTGCATTAGAAAGACATAGTTGTATCAGACCATGTTAGTGATTATGGGGTTCTCTTGTTTGGTGCAAAAACAAATTCTTCATCTCATTTTTAGTGTATAAACTCAAATGACATAATTGTTAATTCAATGACAACATACTTGCAGCTTTTGTTCCTACTGTGCTATTTACATAATTAAAAGGTTTCATTTCTATTTCAGCTACACATCTTACTTGTCCAAAACGGCTATTTATTGTTATCATATATTTTTTTGCAGTCTTTGGGGAGGATCTGTGGTCAATTTGGGAACTCAGAAACACAAGGACAAGTACTTCGATGGTATTGACAATATGGAGTTTCCTGGTTGTTTTGCTATGACAGAACTCCATCATGGTAAAGCTGATTTGCTTGTCTTTGCTCATTTGTCTCTTTGTTTTCTCTGTCTATGCTTCTAAATTTGAAACAGCTGTTAGTCTTGTGTTACTGACATCTTTTGTCATTTTTTGTTTGAAATTCTTAAATTTCTGGCTTAGGGTCTATCCTATTCCTACTCCAAGGCTTTTATAATGAATGGGTGACTTATTTATTTATTTATTTTGTAGTTTGATTATGTTAAATGTTGCTCAAGGAAACTAATTTGCTTGCAGATATTATCCAACTGCCAATAGAATAATGTAGCTTGGAATGTTATGACCTAAAAGTATCCAACTAATTTTAGCATTAGTTCATTTTGGGATCATTGAGTAGACATGGGCAATGTCCCAAAAATTTATAAGAAACCCTATCAAAGGCTATCCATCTTTGTTACTTGATCAGTGTGATATAGGATGAGTGTTGATAGCAGTTATTGATTGTTTGCATATTTTCCTTTGTTTTATTTCGTTAGCTTCTTACTTTAATTATTTATCTAGAGCTTTTGTATTTATATTTCTATTAATTGCTCATCGCTTTTTTTTTTCTTTTGGGATGCTTAAGGTTCAAATGTTCAAGGCCTCCAAACAATGGCAACATTTGATCCAATCACAGATGAATTTATAATCGACACACCAAATGATGGGGCCATCAAATGGTGGATTGGCAATGCTGCTGTTCATGGCAAGTTTGCAACTGTTTTTGCTAAGCTAATGTTGCCTACTCATGATACAAAAGGAGTTTCTGATATGGGCGTCCATGCCTTCATTGTGCCAATAAGGGATTTGAACACCCACCAAACTCTTCCAGGAATTGAGATACAGGATTGTGGCCATAAGGTTGGTCTAAATGGAGTGGATAATGGAGCACTGAGATTTCGTTCAGTCAGGATTCCTCGTGATAATCTTCTTAATCGATTTGGAGATGTCACCCGAGATGGGAAATACACAAGTACCCTACCCACCAAAAATAAGAGATTTGCTGCAATGCTAGGGGAGCTTGTAGGTGGGAGAGTAGGCCTGGCATATTCTTCAGTTAGTGTCCTCAAGGTTGCTTCCACAATTGCGATAAGGTATTCTCTACTACGCCAGCAGTTTGGTCCTCCCAAGCAACCCGAAGTAAGCATACTCGACTATCAGTCTCACCAGCACAAGCTTATGCCGATGCTGGCTTCAACGTATGCATTCCATTTCACCACATTAAATTTGGTGGAGAAGTATGCTGAGATGAAAAGGACTCATGATGAGCAATTGATTGGGGATGTCCATGCACTCTCAGCAGGCCTCAAGGCTTATGTGACGTCATATACAGCAAAGTCACTGAGCGTCTGCAGGGAAGCTTGTGGAGGCCATGGTTATGCTGCTGTGAATCGCTTTGGTTCTCTAAGGAATGATCATGATATTTTCCAGACTTTTGAAGGGGACAACACAGTGCTGCTACAACAGGTTATAAATATTCTATACTCCCCTGCTGTTTCTTTTTATCTGTTCTATCTAATTATGAAATAATATTAGAGTATAAAATCACTATTAGCCCACCTCCTAATAACAACTTTTGGGAGGTCCTGTGCTTAAACCCCCGTAATTGTGCTTTCCTATTTGTCACCATGTAATGGGTCTATATTGGACTTCTTAAGTTTTCCCTCGTTGAGCTTGTCCACCCACACGTTGGATTGCCCAAATCTACATGTGGAGGTGGAGAATTAGAATATATCACACCTTGAACTGGCATTATGATGCCCTTTAAACAAGCAAAAATATTAAAGTAGACAAAATAAACAGAATATACCCCTCCCAACTAAAATAAAAAATAAAAATACAACCCACGCTTATCTCTCATGTCAATGACGCCACACCCCCATCTTTCTTTCTCCAGCTTCTTCATTGCTTTTTCTCTCTTCTTCTCCAAATCCCCTTATGGCATCAGTTCTCTCTAACTTTATTTCTTATCCCCTCATTTCTTCTGCATTTTCCCTTTCTCCTATGGTCTTTTTCTTTCATCTGCTCATCAAATCCTTTCTCTATCCACTTTTATTTTATTTTTGTTTTCCTTATTTTCCAATTCTTTGTTCTCTTTTTGTTTCTCTCTTAACTTTTATGGACACTCTTGATGTTTTGCTGTTAATATTATTTTTGAATTCAGACACTTGATGTTTTATGTTGTTTCTTTTCCTTGTTCTCATATTAATTATGAGAAAAAAGAAAAAGCAATTATGGAAAATTGGTTTTCATCCATAACAAGAAAATAATATAACTTAAAAGGAAATAATTTATTTATTTTATTTGGAAGAAAATTCAAATCATAGTTGACTGTGTGAGAAATGGATAATTTTCAAAGAGTTACTTGAGATTTTTGAAAGAGTTTTTTTATGGTTAAAATTTAATATAGGGGTGTATGTATAGTTTATATAGAGTAAAGATAGTAAGAGGGCCAGGTTCAGAACCTTTTTTGCAAAATAGACCACATTTAGGATTAGCACTCTTAAGAGTTAATTATTCCCAAATTAATTGATAAACATCAAATCAAAATCAAATCTTTTAATTTTCATTTTCATTTGAATTTCCCCCTCAAACCATCTTTTTCTCTCCTCCCACATACAACTTCTTCTTCTCTTTTTTCTTTTTCTTCTCTTCTTCTTCTTTTTCTTCTGCGTCCCTGCTTTGTCCTCCTCTTCTTCTTTTGTGATTTTGAGATTTTGCCATAAATTCAGCCGAGACGTAGGAGGTCACCTGAATTCATGGCGAAATCTGAGCTTTCAAACTCGGAATCACGTGTGATGGTGATATGTGAGGTGCGATATATTACATCGTGCTTTGCACCTGAAAAAAAAATTGGGGGAGCGATGATGATCTCTGAAGCCCAATATTAATTTATCGCGCTTCACAAATTATTATCACGCTTAAAATTTGAATTTTGAATTGGATAACGAGTCTGTGAAGTGCAATGAAATTAATATCGCGCTTAGTTTTTAATTAACTTAACTGATTAAAAAAGTGGTCCTTTTAGTGATTTATTAGTTAGGGTATTCCATATACTCTATATGGGTTTCTGTTTGGTCCAACTAATGAAATGGGCCGTTTATTATATATCGTTATTTAATGTGAGGGGTTAGTTAGTAATATTGAAAAGGTCTATTAATAGCATTAAGGGGTGATAATATCATCACACAATATCAAATCATTATTAGCCCACTTCCTAATAGTTTAAGTTTTTGAGATGGATCTTTAAATTAACACAAAGGCCTCAAACCTCTTACCAGACACCATTACTGGTAAGTATTCTCATTCATTGTTTCACCATATATCAACAGTCTCAATGCATGGTGCTAACACTGGAGTAGAAAGGTGGGACTCGGACGGGTTTGCATCAGTAGTGGCCATTCTACTTGTAAAAAACCTTCCCTGTCTTGATTATTCCAAAGTGTACTAAGTATGAGCTACGTGGAACAATGTAAACAATTCATAGTATGGTTACGAAAAATAAAGCTGATAATATTTTTATAGCCTATAAGTTAGTAAAAATAAAGCCAATGATATAATGGATCAAGTAAAGCCACAACTCTTAATTTCTGTCGGGTCTGAAAATGCTGGCTAGAGCTCAGACTCATTTTTGCTCCAACCGTTCATCTCTTAGGCGGTGACTCTTTATGTGTTTGTTTTAGCTTTCAATTATAGTTTTTACAGTTTCCTCGTGAATTGAGGAAAAATAAGCAGTGAAAGCAATAATTGAGAGATTCATGTTCTAATTTTTCAGTTGTCATGCAGGTAGCAGGTGATCTATTGAAGCAATACCAGGAGAAGTTTCGAGGTGGAACATTCACAGTTACATGGAACTACCTAAAAGTATCAATGAACGCATACCTATCTCAGCCAAATCCAGTAACTGCACGATGGGAGAGTGAAGATCATTTGCGAGATCCTAAATTTCAGTTGGATGCCTTCAGAGTAAGTGCTGTCCTGCTAAAGTAATTTATGCTTTGTACATAAAGTATACTACCACAAGTTATGACTATAGATCATGTAAATTTCCATGTTACAGTACCGAACATCTCGACTACTTCAAAGTGTTGCTGTTCGGCTTCGTAAGCACTCAAAAACTCTGGGGGCTTTTGGTGCTTGGAATAGATGCTTGAACCACCTCTTGACACTTGCAGAGTCCCATATTGAATCTGTCATCCTTGCAAAGTTTATTGAAGCTGTAGAAAAGTACTTATCTTATCCTCGACAATTACTTTCCTATTTTGTCTTTATGGATTCGAGAATCTAAAGTTCAACCATTTTTGTGTCAGCGCTCCTGATGCAAGTTCTCGAGCTGCTCTGAAACTCGTTTGTGACCTCTATGCATTGGACCGGATCTGGAAGGACATAGGAACCTACCGTAATGTTGATTATGTGGCTCCCAACAAAGCTAAGGTACTCCATGTTTTAAACTAGAAAACCAACAACTAAACTAGTATTTAGTCTTACAAAACGGTTAAAATTATGGTAGCCTCTAAACTTTGCATGTTTTCCCAAAGTATCCTGTGATATACAAAATGTCCTAGTTTAGCCCCTAAAGAATTTTCCATGTTTAAATAGCACCCTCCGTTGTTTACTGTTATTGAGAGTAACGGAAAATAATGGCATGGCAAGTAGTTGGCCAATTAATTTGGAAATGGATTGTCCCTGGTCTAGAGATCTTGGGTGTGTTGTTATTCTTCTCTCCTTACTTTGGTGCCATTGGAAGTAGGAAAAAAGCTCCATTTGATATCCATTATGCTTTCTTTCAAGAGTCCATTGTAGCAGTGGGTATGGTGGAAGCAGGTCAATATATAAATATATATTGTTTTGTAAAGAAGACCTGAGCTGTTTCGGAATGTTTTGTAAATGAGTGGGGTATTATGGGAAAACACGCAAATTTTAGGAGCTAAGAATATTTTTAAACCTTTTACAAAATGTCGATATGTTTTGTATTTTTCAATCCAAGTTATTTTATTTATTTGTTCTGTAAGTTTGAGGGTTAAAACTGTGTGTTTGTGCAGGCCATTCACAAGCTCTCAGAATACCTGTGCTTCCAAGTAAGGAATATTGCCAAGGAACTTATAGACGCATTTGATCTGCCGGATCAGGTCACAAGAGCCCCAATTGCAATGAAGTCAGAAGCTTACACTCATTACACTCAAAATGTGGGATTCTAACCCCCAAAACATAACACAAAAAACAACCAAATTATATGTTTTGAAGACTCCAGAATTGTTTAACAAATAAATGGAATGTGAGAGGATAATATTTCTTCTTACGGAAAATATGTAAGTTTTTTCTTGTTTCATAATTTATCTCTTGCATTATATGCCCAAATTAAAGTTCTAATGAAATAGCACTTTAATACTAAAAACCATTCTTTGTTAAAATTCAATCATAATTTTAACAAAATTAATCACTCTTAAGTGGTGCTCAGAGATTACAAAACAAACCCAACAAAAGGGAAAAGAACAAATAAGAAAAGATCCAAACCAAATTGAAAATTGAGAGTAGAAAACAATAAGATAGAATCTATAAAAAGCAAATGGTAGTAATGGCTGAACATGCTCCTGTCAAGCTCAGTTCCTCTTATATAAACTGCGGTACCCAAAGAATTTCCTCTGTTCTTCTTTCCAATTCAACTCTTGAAATTTACATAATCTATCTCAACCACAAACCACTTAAAAAACTCATAATCTAATACTTACATAACCTTTTAGTATCTTGTAGGTCGGTACTGTAAATATGCAATCCGAGCTGTTTCATTCTTCTGTCTTACATCTTCATACATTTTAAGGGATGCCTCGGAAAATTTAGTCAGTTTATCTAGAACCTTTGTCAAACTGGTCTGTATGAAGGACAAGTTCGTTGATGAGTCCCCGTTGTTCTCGTCATCTTTTCCTTCTGATTTCTCGTTGTTAGCATCGTCTGTCTCCTTTTGTGGCTCTACGTGGTGATCCATTATACTCCGAAGATCTGACAAGAAGGTTCTGATTGCAGAAGTAAGTTCATCAGATGGCAATGCTCTGATCCCAGATGACCAATCGCGACAGAGGACGAATATAGGTGGGCCCAGATATCGACGAGGGGAGAGTGGCCGTCTGCTCTTGGCACGTGGTAGTAAGATACAGTTTTGGAGCCAACAATTGAGAGATTCTATGTAAGATGTGAGGCTGTTAATCCAGTCTGCAAAGCTTAGGCCAAAACATTCAACCTCCTGCAAAAGTTGATCCATGATCTGCCTCCGGGCATCTCCTTGGGGAGTTCCTGATGAGCTCTTCGAATGGTATGCCAATGAGATTGTTATGTACTGCGCATGGTGGCATTCAAGCATGGCCTTCCACATTCTGATCATTCTGCACGAAACCACAAATTATGAATCTAAGTTACGATGTTTTTACAAAAATAGCTGGATTTTCAAGTTCAATTTCCTACTTACCCCTGAGTAAGTTCAACTAGCTGTGGATGCAACTCCTCATCCCTCATTTTCTCGATCCGCTTTGATATTGAATCAACAGAATGAATCGCCACTCTTATGCGTGAGTGTAGATCCTTCACAACTGCTCGGGTTTTATCAATCACTTGACTACTATAATCCTTTGCAAACATAATCCTTAGTTGCTCGCATTTCCGGTCATACTCCTTTCGGATTGATTCACTTGCCTATAGGGGCCAAATAATTAGCAAATGATGAAAATAGAATAAAAACATCATAAATGGCATCACTTATATAACTTTTAAGAGCATCGATTCGTTTGTCTTGTATTAATGTTATCCAAGAAAGAGTGTTCTATAGTGTTATTAGAGTTGATGTTTGAGAGCCCAGGATTAAGAAAATTTTCCTCCAACAGCATTGAGAATTGCTTTTTCCACCAAAAATGGATAGAGATACTTCAATCTAATTTCCAATTGCTTTTTCTATTAACCCAATATCTTAAACATGCATTTTAATGTCAAGGCTGTAAGTATGCAAAATGACTTGGCAGGTCTACTTTTACCATTTCATATGCTATAGAGAAGGCAATTTACATAAGAAATGAAAACATAGAAAACAATGAAATTATGACAATCGAACTATACTACAACTACTAAAAGCATACAACATTAAGAATAGTAAATCACGGGGGATCAACAAATTACTTCAGACAATGTCACAGTTTCAATTTGTACCTTGACTTCATCATAGAGTTTTCTCTCCCATGCATATAATCTATCAAGAGTGGAGGAGTGGCTTCCTGCTATCATGCAGAACTCCTCAACAAAATCACTTCCGCTGTCATCTGGATCCTCCTTTGATGCTGTCGCAAGAGGGTTCCTTGATGAAGATGATTGTGATGATGTTGTTCGTTTCCAAGTTATAACCTTCGATCCTATTTGTGGAGGTTCTACCAAAAAAAAAAATTTACGGAGCGAGAAGGAAATGAAAATTTCAGCTAATTAGTCAACATAAGAGTAGCCCTCTTCCAATAAAAAATTGAAAGCCAGTAAGTTGAAAGTAGTCTTTCACTCATTTGGCTGTGTTCTGCAGACTATAGAACAATAAGACTCCAAAATAAAGGTAGACACCACTCTCTAAATCAGAACTAAATTTTTTAGCTGTTTATTGCTTCTGTGTGCCACAATGCAGCTTCCATCCTCAACATTAAAAGCTAAAAAGGTCAATATATTGAAGATTTTCAGAGTTCAAGAAGCTTAAAATTAAAGATCAGATTGAAAAGACCTCCCCTTTGTAAGCAAGTAAAAGAACAAGGAATTTTTTGCAACTCCTAAAGATATAAATGTGTACACCCCTAACAAGTTTTTCGAATCGATGATAACCTTGTGACTAATTATTTATGTCCATAACAAGCTTGAAACTTACCATGAGAGACAAGGGCATCATTTCCACGGCAGCAAACCAGCTGCAAAGCCATAAAAATTGCTGTAGCAGATGATCCTCCTGCAAGAATAGAGTTATCAAAAAGAGCTTAATTTGATTCAACTCAAGGATAAAAGTGAAATCAAAATGTGAAGTTCAAGAGGAACTATAAAGTTCCCTAAACAATCAACTCAATTACCTTTCGCCTCCGAAAATCCAACCCGGATTTTGTTTGCCTCGAGCATCCTAGAGACCTCCTTTCCTGATTCAGAAGCTCTAAAGAAGCGATGCTCAATCTCCTTAATGCTTGAAAGGAAATCCTTAGCCCTGTGAGTTATAAACTCTGAAGGGTCTTCTCTTTCTCCACACAAATCCTTCTCTTCTAAGTTCTTCTCCGTCTTCGAACTAGACTGTTCAATTGGAAGTTTTCCTGTCCTAAATCCAACTTCCCCATTTTCGCCATTGTTACTTGCATTGCCCTTGTTCCTTTTCAATTGACCAGAACCATCATTAGTGTTATGATCCAATTCCTTTGGCAATCTTCCATTCCCCACCATAGAAGGATCACCACCTTCACTCTTGAACTGCTTCCACCCTCTCATCTCATCAAAATTAACACCAACTTCATTACTTCCCACGAATCGAAAACTCTCATTATCATCAATAGGATCAAAGAAATCCCATGACCCGTCCTCCGGAGGCGGTGGTGGAGGCATTGGGAACTCCTCCTCCACAAAACCATGACCAACAGGATTAAGAACAACAGTAGAAGCAACGCTACCCCCTACCCTCATATAACTCAAAGTAGCTACAGGCTGCGAAAGGGGACTCTCATTGTCCAGTGGAGAATCTGAAACTTCATTGAGATGTGAAGGAGATGGTGAAGGGTAAGAAGAGTGAGATGGGGTCTTGTCAGAAATCGAAAGGGATGACTCTATCAACACCTCGGCCTCGGCGTAACGCCGAAGAGCAATGCCTATGTTTCGAAGAGAGTGGACATAAGAGACATGAGCAGCTGCTAAACCGTACCTAGAATCAATAGCTTGCTTGATAAATCTCCTACGCTCTTTACAAAGACGCAGAGCTTCGTCGTTCTGGTTTTTGGAGTTTGCACAACCCATTTTTCCAGAAAAATTTTACTTACCCAGTTCGTGAGATCGATCCCATTTTCCGATTCTCCAAACACAATCTCTTGAAACAATCAAAACCCAAAAATCCCAAACTCATAAAAGGCCTTCTTTAAACCGGAAACCTTAAGAACAGAGCCACCACTAAACCCAAAAACCAAATGGGGTTTCGAGTTCAACAAAAGAAAAGTTAAGAAAAGCTTCGTTTGTGAGGATTGTCACAAGACCCAGATAGCCAAAACGCCTAGAAATCGATAGACGTTCTGGGTAGGAGCCAAAAATAGCGAGGACAAGTAGTTTTCACAAAAGATGAAGTTGCAGAACGAGGAAGAAGAGCAGTTGGGTAGTCATAAAAGCCAACCCATTAACCAAAACAAACATAAAAGCAATAAATTTGATGCTGACCCAATCAATCTTTCTTTGCCATTGTTGGGTTGGAGAGAAGCTCTGTAACGAAGATAGTCCAGAAACGAAGATGAGACTAGAAAAGGGAATTAAAAAAAAAAACAAAAGGGAGAAAAGAGGGAGAGGAAAGGAGCGGTCGGGGAAGGAAACCACTACAAGAGAACCCCGGGGTTTGGTGCAAATTCTTTAAATGGG
>WUAT03000001.1:2259541-2270133 GCA_010015005.3 Ulmus americana
AAGTCTTACACTTTTAATTGAATTGATCATTCACATAGAAATAATATTGAGGAAGTAAAAAACCTTGAGTGTTATTGTTTTGATGGTACCAAGCCAATCCTGATTTATATTGGTAAAGAGAAGGCGTTCAGGCTTGTATTCATTGAGATTATAGATCCTTTTCATGAAGTAAAGAGCAACGAGAGAAGAAAAAAGAGTTGAGTAGGATTGAAAAATGCGTGAAGTTCTGTTTTGTGTTGTGTGAAACTTTAATTTGGTTATTTGACTACCACTCCTGAGACTTCTATGCTTTGATAAATTCTTATATTCTCATCCTCCATTGTTCACTTAAAAATTGTTTTATGTTTTCTTTTTTGTATAATTATTTCATCTTTATGATTTGAAAGGCTGATGTCTTATGCTATTTACTTTGTGTTTTGTGCTTTGGTATTTTGCTGTTCGATAATCAAGATGGTTGCTTTTAGTACACAGAGAAGGAGTTTACTTATTTTATTTTATTTTATTGACACACTTTTGTTCTTGGTATTTTACTATAGTTTTAGTTCTGTTCTTGTGATTTATTTTAAACTTGTTTTGTCGTTACTGCAATAGAGTAAGGATAAAACAGACTTTAGGCCTCGTGGAAAATGAATGCATTTTATAATTGAGGTTTGGTGGAGACTGAATGGATTGCAGCTAACCATTCGGCTCACCTTACAACATGATACGATCGTACATATATATAGGGACATAAAGTCGGTAGACGAACACAGACATTTGCCGTATTCCTCTAGAATTTCTCTAATTTATTTAAACATCCACTAATTTATTTTACAACATTTTAGTTAAATAACTTTAGAAGACTCAAGAAATGTGAAGCAATTTCTAATAGTCTCGGTACACAAATCCCATCAAGAATGCAAATACCTTCGATCTTGTTCCGGAATCCTAACATGGGTTTTGCTTTTTTCTTATGTCCAAATCCATCAATGCAAAGAATGAATCTACACTTGGAAGTGGAGGGTCTTCATATCCTTAACAGTCAGCCAGTAACTCCCAACCTGAGCCTTCGCATGCTGAAAAACAAGATTTGCAGAACAAGTTGACAAAACTTTTGTCCATGTTGGATGATGAGGTATGACATGTGTTTGAGTTTGCTGATGTTTTGTATATTTTTGTCTTACTATATCTAAACTCAAGGGGAGCAATGTTTAGATGATGTTGAACTGGTTTCTTATATGGTCACAACCTAATTAGTCAATCTGGTTTAGATGATCTCCCATGCTTTGTTCACAAAACTTTTGAGTTTTGTATTTTTTTATCCGTTAAAATTCAGAATAGGTAACCATTTACCTTTTCTGATTTCTTAACCATGTTGGTTATACTTCTATTGTTAATTAAGAAGAAATGACTCTTTACATTATGTTATTTTATTTGAGTGCTTTTGTTAAGACTCACTGAGGCAGCCAAAATGAGAGCTGGACGTTATAGTGGACGAATGAAACATCACCTTATATTTTGACTGTATTGATTATCTCGGTAATCAAATTGATTACATAAGCAACTCTTTTGGGCCCCATTTGCTGGCCTCGATTGAAAATTGGACTAGACCTTTTATCCTAGCCCATGTTTAGTTGCCATAACAAAGGATAAAGGAAAAAAATTTGGTTCTAAAAGACATTATTTTGACATGATAAATAGGACTAAGAGACATTATTCTGACCTTAAGACGACAAATTATGTTCCTCCTAAAGACTGGCATGATAAATAATGAAACTCTTGCTGGCATTTTCCTTCCTTTTTTTTTTCTTCTACATTTTGTTTTTATTACTATGTTGATATCTTAGTGCCCTTCTATGTGAGTTGATGATTAGATTGCAGCTCTGATAGGTTGCCAAGAAAACAACAGAGCTAACAAGGAGCTAAAGCTGCACTACTAGAATTTAGCGTTTTTATAAGTTTTCAAAAATGCTATTAAACATATTTCTTAGCGTTAAATCTAATGCTATGACAAAGTCATAGAGTCACAGAGTCAAACCTTTGGTCTACCTTTCTTTGGGGCATCTAAAGCATCATATTATTGGCACCTGATATGAACTACGACAAAGTAGATGGAATTAGTCTAGTCCTTCTACTCTAAAGTTTCTTCCTAATCACTCACCATTAGCAACAAATTAAGAAGATAGCTGCAAATGATGATGTAATAAGAAAAATAGGTACAATTTACTCAAAGAGGTGGATGAGCTAACTATACAGAGTCTGATATACACATTTAACAAGTGACGTCACAAATAGTAAAACATATGGACATGATTCATAGATATACCTGACTCTGAATCTTATTACATGCTGAAACAAAGTGTTTTGGACTAGCGATATAACAAGCCGCCAACCAGTCATTGCAAAAGCCTACATCATCCCACAATTTAAAAGTCAAATCTCAAGTAATGCCACATCATGTCCTAACTTAACACAAACCAATATTATATAGGTTATCATTTGCAAATTCACCGATAGTACTGGAGTCATTTAATGTAATATAGGAGATAAGGTAGAAATGAATAGGCCTGGCATAATATTACCTTAGAAACCCATTGACTATTAGCGTCCTCTCCCACATGCCTGGCAAAGAAGCGAATCTAGTGTGAGTTGCTAGTGAATAAATAATGTGTTCATATATTTCATCTGAAAAAAACCTGTACAGAACAGCCATAGAAAGAATCCAATCGTTAGAAGTTTAAAATATTCAAACACAAGATTGTTTGGTTCAAGTTGACTGATTGTACCAGAAGTCTGGGATGCCTTGCAGCAATTTTAGCAATCTCCTCAAGCAATCCTTTGTGGTAAACTGATCCTGTTGGGTTAGATGGAGAGCAAAGAATCAACAGTCTTGACTTTTCAGTGAGTTTGGATTCAAGAAGTTTTGGATCCAAGAGAAAATTGTCTTCTATCCGTGTTGGAAGAATCACAGGTGTTGCATCAGCCAACCTTGCCATTTCTGGATAACTCACCCAAAATGGTGCTGGAATTAGGACCTGAAAGATAAACCGTTCTGTTATTGCAAGCCATATTCATAAGTAAAAGTAGTGAATATCCCGATAATTAGCATTACTACTCTAAACCACTGAAAACATATAATAGTTGATTGTGCATAGAATATGTTCAACGAAAACTAAAGAACCTGCAAGAAATCCAAATAGTAGTTATCACTTGTTGCAATTTCAACAAGACATAAAATCTCAAGCATATGAGCGTATGATGCAATTCTTGGATCACCACATGTTGCATACCAAATTATGCAAGCAGATGAACTGTTGGCAAACAATTTTTTTAAATGCACCAACCAAGCACATTCTGTTCTTTAAGGGTCTCGTACCCAACACAATTTAGAGCGAGAAATTTGAATGTGTTCTACTAACAATACTGTCATAACTGAAATATGAGGGAACTCAATCCAGCTGCGAAGGACTAAATTTTGGAAATGAGATGACCAAAACAGAATGATCTTCAGAGAAACAGCATTCCATGACAAAGCTCTAGAAAACAACTAGGAATTCTATGAGTTCTAACAAATACAAGAATTCTAATTCGGATAGAAAGAAGTACAAATAAATATTTAGAGGGGAAAAAAAACCTAAATAACAAACAGAATGACATAAAATTATTCAGTCTAATATATCGAGTATTAAGCACTTCACCTCATCCCCTGGGGAACAAACAGCTAGCAATGCTTGAACAATACTCTGCTTGGCTCCATTGCTAACTAAAATCTGATCCGACTTGTATGATAGACCGTTCTCCTCTGCACACACAGACACAAAAAGGGCCAATTGTTAAATCCCCGATTTCATAATCACAAAAACCATAAAGAAAATAGTCAAGCAGACAACATTCTCCCAAAAGATACACTCAATAACCTTTCAGCTTCCGGCATATTGCTTCACGGAGCTCCAAAGTTCCTGCATTTGGTGTATACCTCGTGTACCCTTCACGAATTGCAGTTTTCCCAGCCTAACTTTCCATTAAGAAAAAAAACAATACTCGTTAGCAATCAAAAAACTACTAAAACAAATAGGGTACAGAACAAAAAGAGCAAGAAACTACCTCTGCTATAGGCGCCGGTGTGTCAAAGTCAGGCTCTCCGGCTGCCAATCGAATGACAGGAACTCCTGCTTGCACAAGGGCAGTGGCCTGATCAGTTATAGCCACAGTTTTTGAAGGTTTTACAGAGTTAACTCTGGGGCTTAACGAGAGATCAAGTTCTACTTGATCAAGACTACTCACTGCCTTCACAACTGCACTCATTTTGTATGACTCTACCGGTTTTGCAGGCACAAAAGACCTATAAAATTAAACCAACATTATGAAATAAACAACTTATAATATAGCAAGATAGTATTTTTAATATCCAAGTTACCAAATTTAAAACATGTAAGCTTCAAAGTTGCTTTCTTGATTCAGAAACTTCAACAAAATGCAAATTAGCTTCAATTTATATCAATTTGATAAGAAAACAAAAATTGGGTACTTCCCATTTCTTGAAAACTTGATAATTATCAAAAACCCAACTGGAATATAGAAAGAAAAAAAAGCAAAAAACAATCAAATTTTCCAAGTTAGAGAAAATTACTTGAGCTGATAAGGGAAAGAAACAGATCTGAAGCAGGAGCTTTCAGGAACCAAATCGGCACCTAGAAATTGGGTTCTGAAACCAACACGAGTAATGCTTGAACTATGAAGGGAATTGGCCATGGGAAAATTCGAATCTTAGTTTGGTTTTGGTGTAATCGATTCCTACCCAATTTGGAAAGGGGAACTGGAGTTGGAGTTGGAGTTGGAATATTCAAAAACGGGGGAACTAGGTAGAGGGGTTGGTGGGAAAATAGGAGGTGGGTTGGTGTGAGACGGAGACAAATTGTCTACTCCATCTCAGCAGGTGGGTACCACTAGATCTGGGCCGTTGGTCTTGATGGACGGTACTGATGATGGGTAGATGAGCCAGGAAGTAACGGAATAACTGATGAATATTGTTGCTAGGTGAGGAAGAAGTAGGTGGGTAGAACGAAGGAGGGATATTTTCAGAAGTGCCCCACTAGTTTGAAATATTTACACGAATACCACATAAATTTTAGAATTCTTTCTTTTAGAAGGACCATGGGTTAAATTTTAAACATTTTTTTTATAGCTCAACCTCAGTAACCCATAGCTAAAAATGCAAAGATGCAACCTTGGGCATCATTGTAAGGCATTTACACCCAATTTTAATTTGAAGTTTTATTTCACTGAGTGTGTGTTTTTTTTTTTTAAAACCAGACTTCAAATATCAGCATTATTTTGCGATATATATGAAGTAATATTTTTCGTTTGACGTTGTTAAAAATTTCAATTTTTACTTTTTATACATCTTAATAAAATTTCTTTCTATTGTATATATATATTTTGAGAATTAATAAAAATATATATATTATTTTTTATGTAATATTTAGTATAATAGATTATTTTCATCTATAGTGCGAAATTACACCATTCTTGTATAAAGGTTACATCATTTTAGAGTTATGAGTTATGGATTGGAAATAATATAATAACTTTAAAACCCACCAAAAACAAGTGGAAAGAACAGACAAAACACAAATCAAAATTTGAAACACGACACATAAAACTTTATAAAAATACAAGGCTATAGATACAATGCCCAGGAATAAAAAAGGCTTCAACGACTGGTTTTGAAAGTGATAGATTATTGGCGATTTAATGTGCTTTTAGTGATTTGAATAAGGTCAGAATTTTAGTAATTCAAATAGATTATTTGAACATGTTCGGAATTCAAACAAAGTATTAGTATTTAGTTCATAATTTAAATATACTATTTAAATCATGATTTTAACATATTATTTAAATCATGATTTAAACAGCCTATTTGATCATAATAATTTTACAAAAATTATTTTAAAATTAATAATAATTAATATTGCATTTTAAATGTAAAATACGAATTTATTAATTATCATTACGATTACCATTACCATTACAGTTAACGTTACTATCACTGGCCAAGACTTTGCAACGAAATTTTTTGCTCGTGCGGTGCCAAGACACCTTGTGTCTAGGCCAGCCTTACTCACCATCTAGGTCTAAATGCTAGACCCTCGTGTTATCCGCGTCTTTTGTTCCTCGAAGTAAGCCGAGGGAACTGCTCTTGCGAGCCACACTTGCAGCGTCCTCGATTGCTTCATTATGTCGAGGTTCACTACACCAAGACACTCGTCGCATCTTAGGTTCCCATGTGTCGTCAAGGCTTACCCCTTGTGCAACTAGCCCACAAGTTTCTTACTCATGGTAGTCAACATTCAATAATGTGCCAAGACCAAGTCATAACTCGGCTTTATATTTGGGGGTCTTATCTTGACCATCCTAGACTGGTGTCATGGCCATAGGAGTTCGTCATCCCACTTAGGTTAAACTCTAGGCAAGCAAGCTAGCAAGCACACTAGCGAGCCATCTAAGTGAGCAACATGATCCTTAGCCCATCGTCCGTCATGACATGGTGTCACTATCTTCCATGCCTACTAGCCATTGGATCCCATAAGTGCATTTTAACCCAAGCTGACCCATGTTGTTGGCACACGTAAGCCCCCTGGCTCTACGCAGCCCCGGAGAAGTCTCACATGAACCACCACTTGGCTATAACGTATTACATAGTAGATGCCACCACAAAACCTCACCGTATAGAGAAACACCCAATATTGGGCCATGTGGGCCCCGCGTATTGCTTCGAGGCTCCCTGCTCCAAGGGTATGTGAGAAACACTCTTTATTGCACCACGCAAGTCTTATTGTCCCTCATGAAAAAGTAGTAGAGAGCTCACTTAGCACATGGTGCGCAAAGGGTGGTAGTAGCTCAACACCATATGCCCTCTTAAAAGGCTAGATGGGTTATTGCCTACGTGCCAAGAGAAAACGTCACTTTTGCGAAGTGGACTTATTAGCCATAAAATACTCATCCGGACTCTAAATTAAGTTTAAGTTTTTTATTTTATTTTATTTTATTTTATTTGTTTTTGCGTTTTCACTCTTAGACATTCTAGAATTCATTCCAATAATTAGAACGAAATTATGGACCAACTCAATTTTCGCGGCCCGTGACATCCTCCCCCACTTCAATTGTCAACGACCTCATAGACGATCCCCCAGTTTCTATGTTCTTTAAGGTTACCCATCCTTGCATTCGTCTAAAGAAACTACACACACCTATGTATTCTTGCAACCTGTAACGTGCCTCCCTCCCCAATGACTTGCCTTATTGGAAACTACACTATTGGCAACTACCATGTTTGCAACTCTGCTTTTGGCATTGCACTCTTGGTGATCTAAGTTCATATTGCCGCACTAGTCTTGAAGCACTTGATATCTTTTGATGCTACCCCTATTGAGACAATTGCATACTCTTGATGCTGCCTGCTCGAGTACTTACACCTTCTAATGCTTCTCACTATGTGACCAACATTCCCCTGTTGTTGTGCACTCTTGGCACTAACGATACTGACACCATACCCAAATGGTGCATTGTGGCTAGTTAACTCTTTTTAGACCACTCCCCTTGACTACTTGACTTGGTGCACCCACGCGTAGGTGTGTTTCACAAACCAATTGCATCTTTGCGGCACCTTGTCACACTTCTTGGTGAGAGCCAAAAATGCTTGAGCAAGCTCCATATCCTTTGTTAGAGCTCTATACACCATCACTTGGGATTTTAAACTTATATCATCGATCTTAAAAACCTCTTGAGAGATTAGTTCTTTTGTTTCAAGGTTCAATTTGTTAGAGTTATTCAACGTTGCAGCCACTAAATCTATTCCAAGCCTAATGTATTGCAACTCATCTTTCATATTGTCACTCACTTTTGCTTTCTTTTTCTTCATAATCTTCTTAGATGTACTGACGGATGCAGTTGTTGCAAAAGACATATCAACCTCATGCCCATCTTGTTCAACATTCTCATTATCAAGGTCCTGCTCAGTTGACTCAAGTGGACTTACATTTTCAATCTCTAGCCCAATAACGCTGCCTTTCTCTTGGACTAGCTACAAGCCTTCTAGTTGCTTGATCTTATTCAACAATTTGATCCATCTTTTCATAATTTTTTATAGGGTTGTATCGAAATTATAATGCTTTCGAATGTACCTGTAATTTTATACAAAGAAATCAAAGATGTTAGACATCTAAGAACCAGCTGTAAAGACATATATGTAAGCATGTCTCAAGTTTGTTTCGATGCAATTAAATGAACTTTCATGCATTTACATGACAAAATAAAGTCATACAATATAAGGCAGGAAGAAAAAATCAAATCCAAGTTTCCTAATAATGTTTGTTTCTCACCTTAACATAACTCTCCCATACGCTGCTAACCGCCTCAATTCTTTGAGTTTCGTAGTTGAAGCCAAAGCAACTACTATTCAAGATCTCCTTTGTAGCACTAAAGTTTTTTTTCAAGATCTTCATTCTATTTTTTATATGGTCTGAATGACATACGAGTCCAAATTTCTTTCTAATCAAGTAAGCAACAAATACCAATGCAGATTTTGTGAAACTTCCTCCTATTTTTTGTCCTTGTCGTATTTCATCTAATAAAGAGATAATCAAAAAATCATCCATTTCATATGTTCATGTAAGATTTTTTTTCCCTATTATTGTTGCACTTGCTTTGGAATCCCTTCAATCTAAAAAGTAATTACAAATGCAAAAAACAATGATAATAATACAAAATATCAATAAACAGTCAAACTGATAAGAGAAGAGAAGCAATAAAGACAAACTAAACACTAAATACTACTCATCTACAATGGTACATTATTTTAACTCACCATTCCTTGGAAAATAGATTATCATCAGCAACACATGGCAAGTTTCGATCAATGATTCTATATTGTGATTAGCTCATGTGCCTGGACTGCCTGCTGGAGCTATTGCAACCGAAGCAAATGCTATTCCTGGTAAGGAAACTACCAAACCAGTTCCAAGTGACTAGTGAAGTGCAAGGGCAACCGATCAAGTGTCTATAAAGCCTCCCAGAGCTCGTCCAATTGCTTCAAACACGGTCCTGAATAATGTTATTGTACACTCCATAGAGCCTGTTCTGCCACAATACTCAAATGAAACACAAATCAAGTGCCTCGTAAAGGATAAAGCCAACAACAATTTCTATATAAGCCAAAGGTCAAGCCAGCTCACATAGTCCACCAAAAATTTAGACATTAGGTAGCTAGGCAGGCAACAACACTAACCAATAGCAAAATCAAACGAAAAAGCTTGTCTTAAAAAAACTTTAGGTAGTGCGAAAAGTTCAATGCATATATAGGGTCATCTTAGACTGGTTAAATGAAAGAATATATTGTGCTATTGACCACTGGAATTCACACTAGAACAAAGAGTATCTAAGGTCATCAGACAAAGTCAGACCAATAACAAGAATATATAATATATAATATATAATAACAGTTATGTTGAAACTACAAATGAATTGGTAAACCAAATGCAAATTGGTCAAAAGAGTGAAAGACTTATGTTGATTGGACTAGGTTGATTTTTTTAAAAGAAATTAATAAACAAAGTATTCAGAAAACAATAATAAACATAAAATAATAATAATAATACCAGGAGGCAAACTTCACAAACCAAGTTGCTCTTATACCGAGAAAACAGAAAATAACATATGTTTGGTTAAATCAAAGCAAATACAAATTCATTTAACAGCAAAGATAATATTAAAAGGTAGGAAGCAAAAAAAAATGATATATTTAAATACAAGTGAATACAGGGCAACTTATAATATCATAATATCAGAAAAGGTATTAGCAGGAGAAGCCAAGAAAAATCAGAAAAAGCAAGAAAAACTTATCATTTCAACTTATAAGAAGCCACAATATGAAAGACCTAAAGTTAGAAACAAGCACTGAAATATGAATGTACCCTTATTGATCTACTAAAGGCCAAAGATACAAGATTGTGATCTTCTTTTTTTGGAGAAAATTGATTTTACATAAACCAGTGTCAGACTCGTGCTATGACCTATATCAAAGTAAGGAGACAGAATGGATTACTTAGATCGAGCAGGAAATAGTCAATGAGCAAGAAAATTTCATCATACCAGTTGGAGTCGAAAACAGATGTTAGTATTTCTGGTGGGATTCACACATGAATTCCCATCAGATCCCACTAAAATATTTTAAACAACTTCTTGTATGATCAGCCATGGTCTAGATGACTGATCAATCTCTACAAACTCAATACAAAAACAAAGTCTAAATGGCCAAGCAAGCTAAAGAAATAGATTTTGAACATCTATCATTTTCATCTCAGCAATTCTAGGATGTCTGAATGATCTAAACTTTCCTTCTCTCTCTCTGAGAAATAAGAAGAAAGGATTGGGACTTGAACTTGAAAATAGTTGATTCTACCTGCCAACTTGAAGAAAAAGACTTAAAATCAAACCAAGCCAAACTTACTTTTTTCCATTCTATCATAAAATTTCTAATTTCTTTTTTTATCTGAATAAGAGAAAGAGAACTAATTACCTGCAAAAGCTATAATGATATACCATAATAAGAGAAC
>WUAT03000001.1:2285772-2298359 GCA_010015005.3 Ulmus americana
GGCATTAAGTCAAGCACTAACACTAAAAAAAATAAATAAATAAATAAATAAAAATGATGTAGAAAAACTCGGATTATTCAAAATGAATAAAAATGTGACTGAATTAGTTTTAATTATTTTTTAAAACAGAGTGAAATAGGAGATGAGATTTTCAAACGAGGATAAATAATCCTATAATTTTAAAAAAATTGAATTTTTTAACAAAATTTGCTGAATAAGATTCTATAAGGAATTTTTTTTTTTACTCAATATAATAAAATATAATAAAGAAGTGAACAGAGGCATGTCTCGCTACTATAAAAATAAATTTTGTGATTGATGTATTTTAGATCAATAAATTACTAATACTTATAATATCAAAACTATATATACATAGTCAAATGATCAATAAAAATTTAAAGAAAATCATAGAGTGTTGAGTAAAGCTGATAATTTGGATCATGATATGATGGTACGATCGAAATTGACATAAAAATTTCAAGTTAAGGTTGATAAAAAAAAAATATTTGTGTTACATTCGGGTTGACCTGAAATTGATTTGATATTATTTGAGTCGAATTCGAGTCAACTTGAAATTATCGAATGACCCGATAACCTGAAACTGACATAATCCAAAAGTGACCCAATAATCTAAAATTGACTTGATAATCTAAAATTGACATGATTTTTTTAAAACAATATTAATTCGAAAAATAAAAATTATGTTATATTTTTATTTTTTTCAAGTAATTTGGATCAAGATCAGGTCATCCATAATTTTAAAATTTTAAATTAAAGTTGAATTTTTATAATCGGAAACAATTTTAAGTTAAGTTCAGATTGACATGTTATATATCTATCTCAACTTAATTCAAATTTAACCTGATGGCCTGAATTACCACATGGTGTTGAGGAACAAATAATCTCACAGTAAATTTTCTACTAAAATGTAACTTAATAAATTTATTAAATATTTTATTAGTTATATCATTTTCGTCCATACTATTTAAAAAATGCAAGTGCTAATAGTCTATTTATCAATCAGGATCCAAAGTTAATAAAATATAAATTATTAGAGCATCTCTAGGACGATCTTAAAGTGAGCCACTTCAATTACACTATCTATCTTAATTAAATATAAATTATTTTAATATTTTTTTGAATTTATTATAAATAATCTTTTATTTTTATTTTTTGTCAAATTAAAAAATAAAATAATAATAATAATAAACTAAATAATTAATTCATATTTCTAGTTATATTTGGCTAGTGTAGAAATTATTCTCCAAAATAACAAACAATTTAATTAATGATTAAAAAAAAAACGCATATGTAAGGACATAACTAGTCACCTTGAGCTGTTTGACTTGTGTAAGGGCATGTTTGAGATATGAATTAAATAGGATTTTGGTAATTTGAGTAAGATAATTTTTTAAACAGAATTTTAAAATTATTAGTAAAAGAAAGTGGGGTTCATAAAATTAAAAAATAATTTACGTAAAAAGTGATGAAAATATTGAGATTTAATAATAAAATAATATGAAAAAATAACATTTTATAAAAAATGTAGTGAGAATATTAATAATATAATATAAAATATGGTAAGATATATGTGTATAAGATGTAAAAGGTGATCGGATTTAGGTGTGTAAGATGTAAAATGTGATGGGATTTAAGTGTGTAAGATGTAAAATGTGATAGGGTTTAGGTATGTAAAATAATAAAGTAAGATATGATGATGTAAAAGGTGATGGAGTCCACAAAATATAATAGAATATGATATTTGTTACAATAGGGAAAGAAACGATTTTTTGAGAATATAATATGAGAAGATTTTTTTGAAGCGGCTCTAGAACAAGCCCTAAGATTCAAACTTGAATTCTAAAGATTGGTTTAATATTTTGTAGTATTTAAAACATGATATTTGAAGTAGAGTATTTGAAACAATAATTTTATTTAGCTTGGAGTATTTTAAACAGAACATTTAAAACAATATTGTTATTTAGTTCAGAGTATTTTAAATAAAAAATAATAAGATTTACAAAATTTAATAATAATATAATAAAAAATATATATTTTATTAAAAAATGATTAAAAAATATAATATTTTATTAAAAAAATGATAGAGTTGTAATATTTTATTAAAAAAATAATAAGAGAATATAATTATAAAAATAATATTTTATTAAAAAAATGATAAAGAAATAATATTTTGTTAAAAATATAATAAAAGTAATATTTTATTAAAAAATAATAAAAAAATATAATATTTTATTAAAAAATAGCATAAAAAATTTAGAATAATATTAAAGTATAATATTAAGTATTTCAAAATCACTAACCAAATAAATGAGAGTAAAGTACCATTATAATATTTTACGTACCCAACCAAACAATAGCTAAAAGATTCAGCTTTCATATTAGATAGAAAAGAAAGAAAAAAAAAGGTAAAAGAAAATAAATGTACTAAAAAATGATATATTTTCTTTTACTTTAATAGGAATAAGTTCACACTCCACACCCATCTCTCTTTAACAGAAATAAAATATCAATTGAATACAAAAGAACAGAACCCATTTCACCAATAATCCTTTTTAACTCAATTATCACACAGAAAAATAAAATGAAAAATTACATTTTCTCAGGCCATGTGCTCATAGGAAAACTAAGAACTCGGGTAAGATTACAAAAGAATACATAGACAAATGACTACATTTAACCGTGGACAGAGAAAAGAAAACAAAAAAAAAATATTCAAAATCTCTTTAGTACATTATGTACATATGATAAATAATCCAAAAAAAAAAAAAAGGTAATTCCCTCTCTTTGAGCAAGATTTCTAATAACAACTCCAACTTGAAGTAGAAGAATCAAACCTCAGTATTTGTTTCGTCACTTGTTAGACCATTGGAACTCTATTTCTAAATTCCTTGATGGTCCACTTTTGCTTTCTGGCAAGAGGGTGTATTCCCCAGCAACTGCTCCCAACATCACTACCCGATCAATCTGGATCGTTACTTTCCCGAACGAACTCTGTCAGATCAAAAGGGTGTTAGTCATAAAGTTTAAAAGAAGATGGACCATTATATGAGAAAATTTGATATATCAAATTACCTTCCCCATTTTGCTCTTGTTCTTGCAAGATATATGAAGTTTCTGGCCTTTTGGGGGACTCTCAAAGGACCAGGTGAAGCTCTCATCCCACTCTGGATTAGGTCCTGTTGAAACAACCTGAAAATTTACAAGAATCATTGTAATTAATGGCTACAAATTTGACACAAGAAAACATAACCAAGATCTATTAAAAGCCACAAGGAAACACGTAAGAAAACGGATGTGAAAGTGATCTATCTACCGTCGTTTGCCTAGGAGGAGTGTTGCCTAGTGTCAGCTTGCAGAAAACACTAGGGTTTCCAACTGATTGCTTCATATTGCTTCCACGCTTGATAATCACCACCAATGTTCCTGGCAAACATTGCAACAAAAACTCTGCCTTCTCCTGAAAGCGAGGAGGACCGGACTGGATCAAGTACTGCAGCAAGGGGATTGCATCAGCAGCAGCAATTGACTGAGCCCTGGAAACATCAGCTGGGCATGCTGACCAAGCTTGCCTCAGAAGAAAGAGTGCATCCAAGGCAGCTTCTTGGGTTGCTTCGGTCCCTGTCTTGAGGGAAGTCACAAGATGGGGAATGCTTAGTGTTGCAGGCTCAGTGGCTCTCAAACGCGGGAAATTGCCGAAAAGAGAATTTAGAGCCTTAAGATACTCCTCATTCACAGTTCCAGTGGCCCATAGATCTTTCTCGATAGCAGCTGTAAGACCACAAAGCTCTATTAGAAATTGAGAGTTAAAAAAAAAAAGTTCGCTTGGAATAGCTCCCAAGCCAAAAATGATTTTGACAATGATATAAACCAAAGTTCAAATAGAAAGAGAAAATTTGCTTTAGATTAGTAAATTATCCAACCCAAGATGGTCCTTGAAAATTAACTTTTGGGCAAATTTAACATGGAGCAGAAACTAACCATGGGGAAAGGGAAAAGGCAAGGGGAAAAAAAAAATCACAACCTAAACCATCTTAGGACTAACAGCCATATTCAGAAAGAGCAATCAGATTGCTCAAGTAAAGAAAATTAGACAGTACTCAACCATAAGACTGCTTTTACTATAATATTCTGAAAATACACACATATACACAGTAACCATTCTATGGGTGCAAGTTATATAACGGCCATAGCAAACAAAATTCAGCAGTCTTATATAAGAGAAAAGAAAAGAGAGGACTTACCAGTTATGGACCTGACTGTTTCACTAGAAGCATACTCTTGTATGGTATGATTAGAGAATAGAAGTTTAGTAAACATGGCAGCTTGAACAGCTGTCTCTGGATCACTCGTACCAATCAAATCCAACACAACTTGAACTCCACCAGCCTCAGCAACTGCTCGTTTATTAGATCGACTGTACATAACAAGATTCTGCAAAGCACATATGGCCACAACTTTCATTTCTTCAGTAGGTTGGTCCTCGAGCACATTTACCAAAGCACGGCAAGCTGAAACAGCGTCGGCACTTCGAGCAAGAGCCTCATTCTGAAAAAGATCACCAAGAGCCAAAGTAGCCAATAACCTTGCTTGCTGAGCTTGGGTTTGTGGATCCAAGAGGTACTGAGACAATGGCAAGATGGCAGTCTTGGTCACCTTAGTTTCTCTAATTTTCACATTGTTCAATAATACTTCCAGCAGCCTTGCAGCTGTTTCCTCACTTTGATGAGACCTGAGAAGTTCCAGGAGAGCCTCTATTGCACCACTTTCAGCCATTGCCTCAGCACTGGTTGCATCATCACTCTCCAGCACCAGCAGAGCATTCAAAGCACCAGTGACGGTGCCTTCCGATCCAGAACGAAGCAACCTTACCAACACAGCAACAGGGACTTCCAAATAATATTCAGAACTAAATTGCAGAATACTTGATAAAACAGCAGCTGCAGACTCCCACAATGCGTGAGGAAGTGAAGGATCAGCCTGCAATATAACTTTGGATATTTCGTTCACGCCACCCTCTTTTGCAATTTCATTAGGCCATGTTAGTGCAACACTTACAAGGGCCTTAACAGCTCTCTGCTGCAATATGTGTATGCCAGAGCCAAGAACCCTGATTAAGGGACCAATTACTTGATGTGTAACTGGATCCTTTTGAAGATGTTCTTCAAGAAGTAAATGCGATAAAAGCTCTGCCGCCAACTGTTGTACTGCCGCAGAAGGAGAATCAAGCAAGGGGATGAGTGGCTCAATTGCTTGGTGAGAGCTCAAAGTGTAATCAGCACGACATTGTGGATGCTCCAAAATATTAACAAGAACCTGTAATGCACTATGCTGTCCATCAGGTCCAAATTCTGGTCTTGTTAGCAACAAGAAAAGGGGTTCAACCACTTTTGCAGCTGAAGGTCCCTTGGCAATGGTAGCATTATTGGTCAATATCCGGAGCAATTCTGCAAAAGCCGCACAGAGAAAATCTGGTGCTTCGTGAAGGATATCAAGTATGCTTTCAATTACTCCAGCTTTCACCATTTCCATCTTACAAGCAGGCCTGTCTTTACCCAGCTTCACAAGAGCTCTGGAAATAGCCTCATGAAGCAAATAATTCTTACCATAGAGAAGGCCAACAAGAGGAATTACTGCACCATGTGCAGCAACCAGTTCTGCCAGTTGCTCATCATCCACAAGTTTATCTAACCCACGGACAACCGAATGCTGTGCAGGACTGAACTCAGTTACAAGAAGAGACACCAGAGGCTCAACACACCGTGCTGCAGCCATTGTGGACCTGATTCTTGTATTTCCAAAAAGAACAGAACACAATTCAGCAGCATCTCCCTTCAGCTCCATTGAACAGTTTGACGAGAGGATCCGACAAAGAACATCTACTGCATTCATTTCAACATCTGCAACTGCTAGTGCTCGTGATGGGTTTTCACTCAACAACCTGACAAGTGCAGCAATAGCAGCATGTTGTTCTCTCTCCAGGCCAGTATTGAGAATCTCCACCAAAGGTTGAACAGATTGACGAGCAGTTTCAGCATTCCTTATATGATCAGCAGAAAACAGGCTCTCTAATGCTTTGGCAGCACTATACCTTGCAGCCCTTCCACCTAAACGTAAAACTGCCACAAGTTGACTGACAGCACCAAATGCGGATTCATGCTTCCTAATCTCAGCACTGTTGAACAGAATTCCTAACAAATCGGTGGCAGCTTCCTCAGTTGCATCTTGGGGACCAAGTGATAGATACTTGGTCAGCGCTTCCAAAGCTCCTGATTCTACCATAACGATCTTATTTGATGGACAGTCCTTTGCAAGCAGAGTAAGAATCCCAAGTGCTAGAAATGGTGCTCCAGGACGATCTGGGATTGGTTTGAGAAGATCAACAAGTAAAGGTATTGCTTTCCGAGAAGTAGCACCAACCCTTATGTCATCAACTCTAAACAACCTTTCGAGAGCAACTTGTTCAGGATAACGAACCAAACCAAACTCTTCTGACAACTCAAGAAGATCACTTATATCAGCATCAGAACAGCCAAGTAGGGAAATAAGCCCACCCGCTGCACCAGAATTTGCAACAGACAGAAGTGTTCCTCTGCTACCATTGCAAACCAGACTGGCAATTGCTTGTGCAGCGAAATATTTGTTTGCTGAACCCTCTGACTTCAACATGTTTGCAACAACTGGTATAGATTTCATAGTCCCATGTGCTCTTATTATATCTCTATCTTGAAACAAAATTGCTATCAGTAAAGCACAAATCCATATGCTGTTATCTTCTTGAAAATCCATCTGCTTGTCAGGACAAAGGAGACAAAGATTAATAAGAAAATACAAACTCAAAATCATTTCTATGTACCACATTTAAATAACAAACACTGTCAATACCGTGTAACATGCAGGCTTAACCATCCACAGCTGAATAAATGCATCATGATTTTCACATGCTGACTGAACTTTAAAGTCAAACAAGAGAAGTTATTACCTGAGAGTAAATTGAAGAATAATTTGAGATCCTATCTGTGAGGACTTCAATTGCTCCAGCCTCCATAATCAATATTTTACTCTTTTCGTCATGACAGGCAAGTACAGAGAGTAACCATATAGCTAAATTGACACCATAAATGACTGCTGTGTTCATATCAGATTCATCAGTCCTTGTTCCTTCCTTAGAATGCCTGCAAATGCTAATGTACTCCATTCCGTTATCCCCTAGATTCCCTGAAGACTCAGAACTTAGCATCGAAACAAGAGATTGAATGAGAAGAGAGTTTGATTGACTAAGATCTTCAACAACTCTCTGGTGACTAACTTTTGCAGCACAAATAAGGAGTGCAGCTCCACCAATTTTAACCTTTATGCTTGTAGAATTGATCACCCTCTTAGCGATTGATGATATACAACCATAGGCACTAGCAACCGCATCCCCAAGAACAACAAGCTGATCTCTGCAAAGTCGCGACAATATTTCAATAGCTTTATCCTGTAACAAGGGTGTTGCATCAGCAATAGATGAAACTATCGGGCTTATGCTTCTTGGATATTCAGCCAAAACTGCCCAAGCTGGTTTGATATTCCCACTAACTTCCGACCTGGACAGAATAGCAAGTGCATCAAGTGCCTCTGATGTGGCAATGGATCCACTATCAGCAGATTCTAGGAAAGCAACTAATGCAAGGACAGTTCCAGCACGGTTTACACAATCATTTAAAGCATAATCGATTTGTCGAGACTGAAGCAGGCGGGCAATTGCTGCAGCAGCATGGGTCTTCCCAGAAACCGTGCCTTCACGCAAGACTCTTGTAGCAGGAAAAATAATTTCTTCAGCCACTGCTCTCTCTGAAACTTCATTATCCAGAATAAGATTTGCCAAGGCACAAGTTGCCAGCTCCGCAACTTCCAGCACTGCAGAGTTTGCAAGGACAACCAAAGGAGATGAGGCATCTCTAGCAACAGCAGCCATGTCCCTGTTCTCCTTAATCGAAAGAAAAATTGCAGCAAGGCAACGTGATGCCTCCACAAGGATGTTTTCAGACTCAACATTAAGTAACTTCATTCCTGACCAAAGGGTTTTAACAGCAATGCTACTTTCACGCAAATCTTTCCTTGTTTCAAAAATTCCAGCAAGAGCATATGCAGACTTGGCTTGAGTCTCTTCTTTAGTTGAGCTCAAAATTTTTATCATTGTCTCGATGGCATCATTAGCAGCACTACCTTCACGCAATATATCACCGAGGGGAACCACAGAAAGCATACTTTTTAAAGCATCCAAAACATATACTTTTGATTCAGGTAGATCACTGGTTAACAAAGCAGTAAGTTGGCTGATGGTTGCAGTATCAGATTTATGGATCAAATGATTCAAAGTCTTCGCTGCAATTTCTTTCCCATTTGAGCTTCCATTCTTCAAAAGCCATAAAAGTGCAGGAACAGCATCAGCACTTTCAACACAAGCACGTATATCTTCACTGTGATTGCAGAGGTTCCTAAGGATAGTTGCTGAATCTTCCTTGGCCTTCACAGATCCAGTCTCAAGAATCTGAACAAGAGGAGGTATGCCACCAGCAGCAGTAATGGCCCATTTGCTTTCATCATTCTCATTAGATAAAAGAGAAAGAAGTGCTACAGCACATTCTTGCTGCTGTTCAGATGAAAGTCCAAGGAGAGAAATCAACAGCTGAACCCCTTCACGGCCCTGAATTGCACGCCAAAGACTGCCATCGTTATTTGAAAGTTTAAGCAGAGCTCTGATGAGCTCATCCTGAACTTCATTTGTTGCCATTGTGATCAAACCAACAAGTAAACGTTTTGCTTCTGAATTTGCAAGTTTAATTGATAGTATGGAATTCCCATATAAACTGGCAAGTGCTTCTACAGTACGTTCCTGCACAAGAAACGGTTGTCGAGATTTGAGCTGTGCAAGCAAAGTCTGCTCAACAGACAAAGCATCTGATGCTCTAGTTGATTCTGCTTTGCTATCATATATCATAAGAGCTGAAGCTAAAGCCCCTAACGTGTCAGCAGTTTGGGCAGGTGAAGTGCATGATTCGAGGCTTTGACCAAGGCTTGAGATGACATATGATAAGCCACCGGAAATGTTTGCCAAAGCACACATAGCATTCTCTTGCAGTGCTTGAGCATACTCACCCTGCATAAATTCTTTTGAAGGAGCTATTGTAGCATTTATCAGGGCAGGAATACCATTTAAATTAGCTATCTCGCGCCTTGCTTCTTTGGACTGGGAAGAAAGAGATTTAAGAGCTCCTGCAGCCTCTGCTCTAACAGGAGCATCATTACCTGGTCCTAACAGCTTGAGAACTTGTTTTGTAGTCTCTGCAGCTAGCACCTTAGAACAAACAGAAGCATCTTCCATCATCACACATGCAAGAAGAAAGCAAACATTAGCTTGAGTGCTTGAATGTCCAGTTTTCAGCAACTTTACAAGGGTATCCACTCCTCCAGCAAGTAATGTTGCAGTCCAGAATCCCTCAGTACTGCTTGACAGGTTCTTTAGTGCCCCAGTCAACAAACCATCAACCAAATTACCAGATTTGAGTCCATTAGCTAGCTGCTCCCAAAGCACTGGCACAACCCCTTCAGTTGAAAAGATTTTTGATCCGACATGATCCCTTGCACCACCTTGAGAAACAGCATAAATAGTCTTCGCTGCAGCAACTTGACCATCAGATGAGCTGGACTTGAGTAAACCAAGCAGTGGTGGAATGCATCCACCAAGCAAGACCTTTACCCTTAGTTCATTCTCTTTACACAGAGAACCCAAAACAGTAGCAGCTTGTATCTTCACTCCAAGTGATCCTGATCGGAGAAGAGAAACAAGCACTGGAACTGCCTGAGAATGAGATCCAACAGCACTGAAAGCATTTTCACGTGTATCAACAAGTTCCAGCAACTGCTTCAAAGAATACTCTTTCTCTTGTACAGATGAGGAACCATGGCGTAGCTGCTCAATGCACTGGGCAACACTTGCCAATGTTCCATCTGGATCCTCCATGCCACTCCGCTCCCTGTAAGAAATTTGACAATGCAAAATACATAAAACTTGAAATTAATATTTTCATTAACCTAACATGTCAGAATTTGATTGGCTACACAGTTAATCTTGGTGATGCATACACTTGCTTAATAAAAATGTGCTCACCCCATGAACTACGAATGTTACTTTAACCAGCTTAAAATTGAGTAAGGAAAAATCTATTAACATGTTTCCAAGTAAAATTTTCTTTAAAAACTGAAAATAACTATTTGCAAATAATGAAGTGCAAACAGACCTTGAACCCATCTTCGAAAGTGGAGTCGGAGGCTCCGATTCTTGAACTTTCATGTCGCCATTTCGTTCCTGCAATTGCAAGAGTGCAAACAATGAACATAAATATCAACCATCCTACTGTAATGATATATAGGCACAAAGTAATCAATTGAGAAACACAACTGCATGAATTATACACAGAATGTGGAATTCCTAACATACAATTGTAAGCAAGTGCATTAAAAATGTTTTTAAAGTGTTTGTTACACCACACATCTCTAAAAATGAAAATGAATTAGGAAGTACAAAATAAATAAATAAATATAAAAACAACGCAAAAATACAAGAAAGAAAGAAATATTGAAAATACGTTAATGAAGGATATTATGCCACACAGATGCAACTGATGGTACTACAAATTACCAGAGGTTTTCAGCTACTATTTCCTAAATCTATTTTTACAAGCATCATTGGCATTGTACATATAGCATTACAATTTACAAGCTTTTAAGCTTATTTTTCCATTTTTCATTGATCTTGCAAAGCCATTTTGTATATGCCACATGAGAAGACTAAAATTGACTTTTTAGGTATTTCATTTTTTTATTCATGAATTGGGGTTATTTTTTAACATTAAGCAGTTTGTTTGACATTTATACACATGAATCTGATATAAGACAAGAACAAACAACAAATAAGTAAACATTTACATAACAATTATCCAACAGCGGTCGAGATTTGTTGTGTAGATAATCGCCTTCATGCCCAATGCATAAAAAACCAAACAGTTTCGAATCAACCACAGGGCTGGAAAAATGGGATCATAAACATCCCATCTCATCCCATATATAGCACCAACAAGAGATTCACAATGCACATTAAACTCACAACTCTACTCCTCATAACAAGTGGATAGTGAGATCAGTTCCATGAAAAAGCTCCACTACCAAAACCAATACAAAAACAACATACAAACAAACCAAGTGAAAAACAGAGAGAAAGAGTGAAAGACAAACCAAATCATTAGTGGCAAGGCTGCTGCCATTGCTGGCAGCAAACCGCCAAGATAGTGTCGCCGCCAGCTTTGCTTCTCTTCACGGTTCCAAAACAAATCAACGAAGAAGACTTGCCCTTCTCCAGATCTACCACAGAGACACAGTTAAAAGCATGAAATCCTCCTGCCAAAGGTAAACACAAATTCCCAACTGAAACTTAGAACACACAAAGATGCAGATCAAACAATCCTAAACAAGCTTAATTAAAACACCACTGTAGAAAAACAATCCAACCCACCAAATCTTAACAACAAGAATTACTATCAAACAGCTAACTCATTTCCATTCAAACTCAATTATGCATAAACGCAACCAATTCTTTCCCGGAAAATGACATTTCATTTTCTCGAAACCCAATCAGATTTGACTGGATTTAAATCAATCCAGTCCAGATCGAATACAATCCAATCAGCTCCAAATTTTTCAGTAAACAGTCAAACAAACACCCATCAAGCTCCTCCAAATCAAAACCAAACCAAAATGCACGAATCTAAACCCAGATTTCGAAGAAAATCAACAAAAATTAGGTGGGAAAAAGCTCTACTTCACCTAAGATTTTCCCAGAGAGCTACACTCTTGGAATAGAAAGAGAGAGAAAGGAACAGACCTTGAAAGAGTGAGAAATGTGGAGGCTTCTCTTTTGGGCATCAATTGGTTTCGTGAAAGAGAAGCGAGCATTTGACAACGAGACACAAAGGAGGAAGAAGAAGAAGGAGGCTTATCAAAAGCAGATAGAAAAAGTGAGAAGCTAGATAGTCATATATTTTGTTCTTCCTTCTTTATTATTTTTTTTTTTCTTTTTTGGTTTATTAATATTACGTTTTCTCAGATACTCTATTTAGAGAGAGAAAGAGAGAGTGATGATACAGCAGACTCACCGTCACTGCCTGATGGGACGACCGACAATTTATAGCTTATCAGCTCGCGGCTCAGCTTCATTCGGCTTGGCGCTGCCTATTAAAATGTGTGTAATATCTCTCTATATATATTTTTTTCTGATTAATCAAAATTTAACTTAACAACAAAAAAATTAATAATTGAAATTTAACTCAAGAAAACAATTAAACTAGAGAAATTTGCAATAAATTGTTTTATAATTTGGTTTTTTATATTGTTTGATCTATAATATGTTAAAAAAATTATTTGAAATTGAGAATATTGGGATTTAATGAGGAGTTAGTTATTTTTGTTATATTGAAAGGGTAGTTTAGTCTTTGTCTATTAGCTGAGTTGTATCCATATTGTTGTTG
>WUAT03000001.1:2337609-2352217 GCA_010015005.3 Ulmus americana
AGTATACCGTGTTGTGTATCTCGTATTAGTTTTGTATTATTCAATGTTTTAGTATTGATTTGCGAAATCTATAATATTTTTCAAATAATTGATTAAAAGGAAGATAGAGACATGTTCATTATATTTTTTGCTTATCGAATAGTAGAAGACATGTTTTTTTTGAATAAGTATTGTGAGAATTTGCTAGCTATTTTATTTGGGAATTGTATGGCCAACACATAGAATTTCTATGGCTAACACATAGAGGTTCTAAGGGTAACGTATAGAACTTCTATGAGTTGCACATAGAACTTCTATGCATTACCCATAAAACGTATATGAGTAACCCATAGAAGTTCTATGCGTTACCTATAGAACTTCCAATAATGTTAGTTCACTTTGATTTTGGATATCTCGCGACCATGTTCATTTTTATACCCCGTGGTTGCTACATGTTGTTATGATTTAACACACAACCAAGATAAGTAACAATCGATTCCCAAGAATTACCTTTTGCGCTTTGAAAGCGTGACTTCCTCTCATTTATTTGATTGCACTTGTTTGGTGTCATTTCCATTGCTCGGATGGGTACGCCACATTACTCCTGCTAAGCCTTTCGATTGCTGGAAGTTACTTATCTTGGTTGTTGCACGTGATATTTTGTCTTATTTTAACATGTCTTATCTTTTCATCTACTCCTTTCTTTGCCTCCAAGAATATGGTTGTTCAAATTAACAGTTCAAACGAGCATCATTATGTTGTTTCAAATGATGAATGCAATTTTTCATCTCGAACAGTGAATGAGGGATCCAAGTTCGGCATCGTTCATTAACTATCAGGCATTGCAACTGTTCCTGGGTTAAAATAAAAGACTGAATGTGGTTAGCCCCTTGTGATCAGAACTTTATTTTAACCCAGGAACATTTGTGATGCCTAATAGTTAACGAACGATGTTGGACTTGGATCCCTCATTCACCGTTCGAGATGACAAATTGATTTCAACATGTGAAGTATCATAAAGCTGATGTTCAGGTTTGCATGTTGAACAATCATGTTATTGGAGAGAAAGATGGGAGTAGACAAAGGAAACATACATGTTAAAATATGACAAGTGATCCTGTACAACATTCACGGTACATAAATTCCAACAAAAGAAAGTCTTAGCAGGAGCAATGTGGTGTGCCTAACCTAGTATAATAGAACTAGGGCCTAGATGCAGTGGATCATCCGTGTAAAACGTGGAGGGAAATAATCGAGGGTAGTAATTGAAAATAGAAACATTGAGGTTATAATTCATTACTATTGTTTTCAATAGCATTATTATTGTAATTTCCCTCACTTTTTTATTTTCTTCTCCAATTACCATTCATGAGAATTTTCAGGGAACATCTGGAAGATAACCATTCGAGCACACACCGGCACAGGCGTACTAGGTGAAATTGTAAGACATTTCTAATTTTTTAATGTATTCAAGTTACGGATGTGGGTCATTTGATACTTGTACCAAAACATCTCTCTCACGAGAAGTGAGTTGATTAATATGCACTTTCCCAAATAATGATACTACATTTCATGTACATGTTAACAATTGCACAAATTTACTTGGGTGTCCCATATTTTTGGCCTTGTGCCACGTTAAATTTCATGATTACATCAATATATCATAACTTGTGTTACATTCATATTTTTTGCATATTGTTACGTAATAAGGTTTATTTGCATAAGCTTAGAAATTGTTAAAACTTATGTTAAACCAAGTTTGAAATGAATAATTTTCATACAAAATGTAGTAAAAGGAACCACTGACATTGACATAGCATCCATCATATCAAAAAAAAAATGGTATGGATAAGACTACCAAAAAAACTCATCCAATACTATAGTCTACCTACAACTATTGTCATTTTTAGTAATTACATCCCTGCATCTTACCACAACATTGTTCACAAATACAACAATAATTAAATTTACAATTTGCCCAATGTGCACCTAAACATTCGTCTTTCCACATTCATGCACGAATAATTCAACCGCGCATTTGGCACAGTAAAAATCTATATCTTCTTGGGCAACATCCTTGTGACTTCAGTTACATATCATGAATTCTAGAAATTTGCAGCAAAACATCCCACAATCCCCACTGCACATACAAACAATTGGGCAGCACTCATTACATACTAAAACAATGGATATATAACTTATATGGTGTGTTAAAATAATGCAAACTGTCATGAAAATGAAAAACTACACGGTCCTTACCTTCCTGATTGTAAAGGAGAAGTCACCCGACATAAGGATATCTTAATGTTTCTGTAGTCCACAAGTTCAGGTTTGTAGTTAAAGTACCCGCAATTGTCTAACACTTCAAACATCATGGTGTCCACCGGACTAACAGCATGGAAAAATTTCTTGTCATGATATCTTACACGCAAACTATAAAAAAATAACGAGGTTCCAGTTTGGCAGATCCAGAACTCCCAAACACCAATGGTAATTCCTGACATTTATAGGGAAGAACACATTATGAACATCATGCCATGGCCTTGACAATCTAAGAGTAGCCCCTACAACGTATCTCTGTAATTGAGGCTCGACGTCCTACCTCTGACCTTTGCTTTTCAAATCTCGATACTTGTCCCACTGTACACAAAAGTAGGACTGCAAGTACATGTCCGTTGTTGTGCTCTTTCGCATGGTCGAGGAGGGACAATATTGTTGCTTTTCCCTGATGTAGTACCAAATGACATTAATTTTCTGCACAAGTTGATTCAAAGATAAATACATTAAAGACTAAAATAGAAAATAAAATAACGAAACTGTGTTTAGAAGGGGGTTTATTCACTTTCTTACTACCTCGTCCCTCAACCACGCATTTGGCTCGTATATCCTATAGAAGAAGGACTTCTTCGTTACAACCATGTGACCGAGTTAACATCATTCATCTTCTTTCAAATCGCCAGTTTCAGGAAAGGGATCTTTCCTGTGTCATAATGGGGAGTAATCAATATTCACAAATAACACAATTTATATTACGACAACAGACATAAACAATGTGAAGTATGTGAAATCACTTTACATATATTAAAAAACTTACGGAGTACTACAAACAAGGCCCTGTACGTACCAACTCTTGAACTCCGCCAAGTTAAATTGATTTATTGGAGTTTTTAGTTCACTGAATATTGTCATGACCTTCTTGCACTTCCCATCCAACGTCCAAAGGCCACTCGACACTTTCCGATTGGGTTTAGGTGCTTGTCTAGTAGGGTTTTTTTTGCAGGTATTCGGATTTAGTCAGTTCAATAGGCTCAAAATCATCACATACCCTTACCAACCAGCTTTCGTTGTCATCGTTGTTTTTTTCATCTGCCAAATCCTTATCAACTCTCTTATCATCACTTATAGTTGCATCTTTTTCTCCCTCCACAACAGCATCCATGTTTTCACCTTCATCCTTGTCCTCTTCACCAACATATTCCTGGACCATCTCAAGCACACTATCTGTGTCATAGACACTGTCCCTATTTTTAGGTTTTTCCTCTGTTTGACTAAACACCCTTGTCACCGGGCTTGGAGTCACACATTTACACTATGAGTACGCTTCTATGTTAGCAAACTCTTGTTCCACCAACCCATCATCACGAACCTTATCATCGCATGTTGTATAGTCAATGCCATCCTGGGGTAACCATACCTGGTCAGTATTACGTGAATTCGTTTGACTAGATGTAAATTGATGGAGAAAATTATGGCTTCACGTAAGTGTTCTTTCAACTCAACATTTTATGCCGACAATGCAGCCAATAAAGTCATTACATCCCTTCAGAAGGGTTTAAACTTAGAAACTACTTCTTTCAATGTTTTAGAACCTCTAGCACTCTATATTAAACATCCGAAGAAATTTTAGATGAAAAAATTGGCTTTTCAGTAATAGTGTGAAGTATGTGAGTTTAAGTCACACACTTCATACTATGAGCAATATACAAACGGCAAGGCGAAACAAGAAAGAAATTTCAAATATACATTAATTAGTAACATTAATGAGTACAATACCATGTTAATATTGTCATGTGAACTACTTTTTCCTTCATTGTCCACATCATCAACACCTATTCTATCTTTAACCACGACATCAGCCTCCTCTTCACCTTTAGGAACATTACAGAACATGCCCGCTAGTGCGTTATGTAATCGTTCATGCTTCAGCGGCCTCAATGGAGTAACTTGAAGCTGGAAAAAGAAAAAAGTAGTTGTTATGTAGTTAGAGTGTGTAATGCCCAAACAGTGAATGAGTAATGCCAGTCCAAAATTGGTAATTAGGCAGAACTATTACCTTTTCATTGAATACAAGAGAAGACAGAATCGAGTACCCAAGCTTGTATGGACCATTGGTCATCTTTTAGCTTAGTATCCTAGGCCAGTTTTTCCCATCCTTTGTGGCATAGAAGGCTGCAAGCTTCGAGAAAAAGTCAAGGGAAAATAGCTGCAAGACAATATAGAATCCACCAAGTTGGCAAGCAAGCTTCTCCCTAAGTTAATTGTCTAAACTCCACGAGATACTGCAGCAAGCAGTCGAAGCCCTTTTCCCCCCAAGCCACCTTATTGAACACTGCGACATTCATCACTAGTCGAAGTGTGTCTAAATTGATCAATTTCTTGTCAATATTGCCTAGCAACTGACACTTCACTAGGTACGCCACTCCGGGCTTGAACTTGTCATGGCGTTTGGTACAGTTGATGAAAGCGTCTCTTAACTGCCCCTTTGGATTCCCCTTCTTTTTGTGTTCTACGCTGTCATGTCGGGGAAATACCAATCAATCAACCTGTTATTGTTAGGAACTTCAGCATCCTTGTCTTCCAACCCCTTTAGGCCCGTGATCAAACAAAACTCATTGACACTAAAGCAAAAACAGTCTGCACCTTCTTTGAACCACACACCGTTTGGGTCATTGTTAAAGATTTGGCACAAAAAACAAGTGGTGATCGATGCTAGGGGCCCAACCCAAAGACTTGTTGTCCACATCTAAAAGGTGACCAACATCGTACTCACGGAAATCACTCATCATCCTCTTATTGTGGTCAATTTGATCCAAAATAATATCGACCACCTCCAAACCTTTTCCATATAAGTTGGTCTTACAATAAAACCATAAGTTTGGATGTATGATATAGTCCTCTAACTAAATAGCAACCTAGACAAAAACTTTGCTGATGAAAAACCAACAAATGAAAAAGATATTGCAAATAGTACGACATAAAATGAATTGTTTTAAGGGTATGTTCCATAAAATTACCCTTAAATAAAAGTAAACATGGATGCAATCTCTTTTACCAATACCTAATCTTCCTCTGTTTCCGCTGTTCCATCAACAACATTATCGTTTTTTGCGGTCTCGACATAAGAACTTTTTTTACTTTCTACACCCATCTAAACATAGTATGCATTTATCAACAAAAGGAAAAACAAGAACTTGTATACAAACAATATGAAAAAGACAATAAGAAGATGAAGGTTCTACTAGAATTACTAACGAAGATTCAAGTGTACGGGACAATACCTTCTCTGAAGTTTGCTCTGTTTTTTGTAACTGTTCCTTAGCAAGCAAAACCTCTTGCTTAGCCATGTCTTCCACCTGACTACGTTTTTCCTCTTCGGTTACTTGTATATACTATATTTTTATCAGTAATTCAATTAAAAAAAAACCTTAAATGTCCAACACTATGAACAACCTTCACATACTTCGTATTATCAATTGGGAGTTTCACATAAATACATTAAATTGTACCTCCTGCAACTATTTTGGACTACTACCTTTTTCACGAACATATGTTCCTCTCACATGCACCTTCTTTCAACATTTCTTCGTCATGTGAGTTTTTTTTTTTTTTTTTTTCTTAATGGGTTTAATAACTTCTTCAATCTGCTCAATAAATAAGCTAATCATGGCAAAAACATTTAACGCATCTTTTTACACCACATACTACGAATCAAAGATTCTCAAGTAAGTTCACACATATCTTGTATGGTGTGAAGTTACTTCACATAGTTCACCCAATGTTACGGACTTCCATTTGCTACTCTTCTTGTACCTTTTCTTTCACCTCCTCTTCCTCTGCCATTTCCCGCACCTCCTCTTTCATTACCTTTTCCTTCACCTCATCTATGTGAGTTGTTTCATCAACGACTGATTGTTCTACACATTGTTGCCTTTTCGCCTTCTTCTTCGATCTAGTTCGCCCTTTCACGATAGATTTCTCGACATCTTCTCCCTGCACAAACATGGGGAATCAAACAAACAATACAACATCACTCAAACAATGCAAAAAACCTCACAACCTAATTATCCACTTTATCATACCTTCTTCCCCTCTCGCTTGGCAACCTTTCCCTTTTCTGCAGCAATGAGTTTAGCTGCCTTATTACCCTTTGTACCCCTACCTCATTTTTTCTTCAATTTCCACTCAATCTTATCCTCACATGTTTCGACATTCTTAGCCTAGAACACACATAAAAATCACACAAACAACAATCTCAAAATCAAATAACAAGACATAGTGCAGAGGAACTACATGTTCTATCTTTGCTTCCATAATTTGCACTTGAAGTTCTTATTGTTCATCTTCGCTGGTTTTGGCGTCCGCGAAAGACACCATCTTCTTTAACTTCTTTTCTTTTTTACCTACTTTTTTACACATCACTTCTTCTGCTGGACTATCTACTTCTTTTTCAACCATATCAACTTTCTATTGCTTTGCTTCTCTATTTCAAAGCATTATCTACCCAAAAACTGCGCCACACTTATATGTTCGGCAAAAACCATGTTGATGAGCTCAGCTTCAATAAATTCTAGTTCCTTGCACTTTTTACGACCCATTGTTGCATATATCACCAGAAACTTTGTTCAAAACATAAAAATATATATAATAAAATAAAAACCCAAAAAATAATACTGGGGTTAATGCAAAAACATACAAAATCGTGAAATGAAACTCTTCTACTCTAAATCTAAGCTCAAAATCTCATTTTTCACCTATCTAAACCACGCGTTGAGCTGAAAATAAAATAAGTTTTTTTTCCCAAACTCATTTACGTTGAACTGAAAACCAAAACTCCTTTTGCTGAACCTCGTGCTTGTGTTGCTCCTAGTGCCAGACACTTCGATTACCTCGTCGGTGATGGTCCTGGTCCTCGGCAGTGGGTGGTTAGCGGGATAGTTGGTTTTGCGAGAGTGGGAACGCGCAGTTTCAAATTTTGTCTTTCACAGTGGGGAATACTCAGTTTTACTGAAAGGAGATAGTAAAACATGAGAATTAAGTCATACTTAAATAAGAGTACTTAATCAAAATTTAATTAATTTAACTAAATGGCAAATAAGTAAAAAAAAAAAAAAAAGATTATATTTCAATTTCAGAAAAGATGGAGTATAGATATAAAAATAAATTGTTTTAAGAGTATTTTCTATAAAATAACCCAAAAAATATTTTATTATTTATTATTTATTTTTACCTCACCTCCTATAGTATGATGTGTATGCCCGTTCTTTACCCCCAAAAAATAAAATAAAATAAAATATTGTGTGTATGCCCGTCACAAAGAATGAGTATGATGTATGTACTTTCACTTAAAAGCGAATTTCCGTTGAATTCGAGTGTACTTATCTGAAGGGTAATATTGGAAAATAGAGAAGAAATACCAGAAAACGATGTAAAAAAAGACATAATATTGAGAGTTATTAACGAAACTAGCCCTTTGAGGGATCGAGCTTCTAATCAATTTTAAAGATTCCTGGTAAGAGAAATATCGTCAGCAACTCTACCAGAAACCCTAACCCTCAAATCTCTACATCCCTCGTCTCTTCTCTTCTCCTCTCAGCTGACCTCCAGGTTCCAAAAATGGCGAGGAAGCGAAAGGCGGATTCGAGAGCCGCCGGGCCTTCCAAAAAGCAGCAACAACAAGAGCAGGTCGTGGAGGAACCAAAACCCGAGAGCGACCCGGACGAGGAAGTGAACGAAGAGGAGGAAGAGGTAGAAGTCGAATACGAAGAAGTCGAAGAGAAAGAAGAGGAGGAGGAAGAGGAAGATGATGATGATGAAGAGGGAGAGGGAGATGATGATCAGGAGAATCATGTTAATCGGACGGCTGAGGCTTCCGCTTCCGGTGGGATTGATGATGATGACGATGAGGAGCCGATTCAGAATCTTCTGGAGCCGTTTAGTAAGGATCAGCTTGTTAATTTGTTGAGGGAGGCGGCGGATAAGCACCGCGATGTGGCGGATCGGATCCAGATGATTGCGAACGAGGACCCGGCGCACCGGAAGATCTTTGTTCACGGGTTGGGATGGGATACCACTGCTGAAATCTTGATGGGTGTGTTTAAGCAGTACGGTGAGATTGAGGATTGCAAGGCTGTTTGTGATAAGGTTTCTGGGAAGTCTAAAGGTTATGGCTTTGTGCTGTTCAAGACTCGCGCCGGAGCTCGGAAGGCCCTGAAGGAGCCCCAGAAGGAGATTGGGAATCGAATGGCCGGGTGCCAGCTTGCGTCGGTTGGGCCTGTTCCGGCTGGGAGTGCTGCTGGGCCTTCCGTGGCGAAGGCTGGGCCGGTGCAGCATCCGGTTTCTGAGTACACTCAGAGGAAGATTTATGTGAGCAATGTTGGGGCGGATTTAGATCCTCAGAAGTTGTATGCATTCTTTGCTAAGTTCGGAGAGATTGAGGAAGGACCGCTCGGGTTGGATAAGGTTACTAAGAAGCCAAAAGGGTTTTGTTTGTTTGTGTACAAGGTGCCAGAAGGGGCGAGGAAAGCTCTCGAAGAGCCACACAAGAACTTCGAAGGCCACATTTTGCATTGCCAGAAAGCAATTGATGGTCCGAAGCCAGGGAAGCACCACCAGCATCAGCAGCATCACCAGCATAGGCATAATTCCCACAATGCCCAATACCAGAGGAATGACAATACTAGTTTTGCTGGTGGGGCTGCGGCGGGACCGGGGCATTTGATGGCACCACCAGGACCTGGGATTGGATTCAACCAGGGGCCTGCAGCGGCTCAGGCACTGAACCCTGCACTTGGACAAGCATTGACTACTTTGCTTGCCACTCAAGGTGCTGGTTTGGGGCTGACTAATTTGTTGGGGTCGTTGGGAACTACTGCTGGTATGACACCAGGTATGCCAGGTGCCGGTCATGGTATGCAAGGTGCTTATGGGAATCAAGCTAGTATAAGTCCTGGTATGATTGGAGGCTATGGAAACCAAGGTGGAGTGCAAGCTGGTTATACAAACCAGCAGACGGGGCAGGGTGGTTCTGGAAGAGGGCAGCACGGTGCTGGGCAATATGGCGGTGCTCCGACATACATGGGGCACTAAGTACGCCAGGTATGGGAGATGCACTTGATATACTCATAATTTCTATTTTGGTTGGAGACTAACATGTGTGATATGATCTTTGCTTGAATATGCTATAACATGACTTAAATAACATAAGAATACGACCTTTTTTAAATATTAATAAGCAATTATTTGAAGTTTTGTTTCAATTCACATTTGCCATAGTTGTTACCTCTTTTTGGTTTTTGTTTTTGCGGTTGCAATATTGCTTTTTCTGATTCCAATTTGCTACCAGCAATTTTGGAGCACTACTTGCTAAGTATAATATATTAATGTTGTGGCGTTCCAAATATAGCATCTATATTGACATTTACATTAATGGGCTCTTATATTGTGCGAAACAAAGCTAAAGTGCATTTGCAAGGACGTGCTTATCATACAGAGTTTGTGGCTTTGGTATCTGATGTTGGAATATAAGACTAGCAAATTGTTTGTTTCATGCAGACCTGAAAGGTTTAGTTTCAATTGAAGAAAATGATTAAATTATTTATGCCTCCTTGAGGCTTTTTGTAGAGCTCTATCAATTCTTAAATGCATGGTTCAAGCATATTTCATTCAATTATTATATTCTCTTCTACTTTTCAATTTTATGGCTTCTTAATGCTGATAATTTTAGTTTAGCAATGTTTTACATTTTCAAGTATATCCGAAAGAACAGTCCACTTTTTGGTTGTACATGTGCATTGATGATGTCATTGCTCCATGCTTGTACAACTATATGGGTTAAAGTCATAACCAAGGTTTGGTTTTTCAATTTAGCGATAAATGTTAACTTTGGCTTAACCAGTGTTGGCATATCCTAAAGCTGGTGTGATTGTTGTTAATGAGCTTTACACTTTCATTTCCATACGAAGGGGAGTGTGTATTTCTTTTAAGAACTCTGTTAGCTAATGGTTTGAACTTTGTTTTCTGGTACTTTTACACTATCCAGCTCCTTGAAAGTTTTTAATTGCTGTTTAACTCTGGAGTTCTTAGATTTAATTTAATTTATTTATTTTTTCAAAATTGCATGATTATTACATGAAATCATAACATTTACTGAACCATTTTAAAGGATTACTGGCTCTAAAACCGTTTGGTTCTTTGAAATTGTTTTTTTACCTTTTCTCATTCGATGTGCAGATCCAATAGGTGCATCACTCTTTTTGTACTGGTCTGCTGATTCTTCTGAAGTTTAAGGAGCTGATGGTTGCTACAAAGAGCCGAATCTTTAAAATCCCCATTATTATTTTATCTGCTGTTTTTTTTCTCCCCTTCTTCCTTTTCCTTCTTTTGTAGTTTTTGTCTTAACTTAAAAATTTGAACTTCAGTACCTTTTACTATATATTTGTGTACCGAGTCAGTGAGATCAAACAAAAATGCTTTTCGAAACTTTCAATGTCATGGATTAAGTTATATTTCAGATTTCTTTTCGGCAGTTATCATCTGTTAAAATTTATTTATTAACAAGTATTACTATTTTTGCCAGTTTTTGATTATATGCATCAATTGGTTTCCGAAATTTAAATTATCATTATTTAACAGTTTTACATACTTGTTTTTGTTAATTGTAGACTGGTACATCATGGTTCTTTTCTCTATAATCATTTGATTTTAACTTATATCTTGGAATGCTCTACTGACATGGGAACATGATAATATTTTGATGATCCCTCTCATTACTTATTTCTGCAGTTAGCTTTGGTTACTGAAATTGCTCTGCTATATGTCTGTTATTCTTTGCTCTAGAGGCTCTTGTAATTCTGTTATGGTATGTTCAAACCATTCTGATATTTTGCATGGTAAAATCTTCGTATCAACTATGTTTTCTTATCTAGTAACCAATTTCATGAAAATCTTTTGAAAAGTAGTCCTTTTGGTGGAAAACTGGGTTTGACTTGAAGGAAAGTTACTTCAAAACAAATGTTGGTGCATGGCAGATAAATCTATAAAGGTGGTTTTTGTGAGTTGGAGATCAGATTACCATTTGTGTTTTACTTGTTACGCCGGAACATATTTTCATTTATGTGAAGCTGTGATTAATTTCTCTAGGCCTTGCTTGCTATAGTTTTAAAAGTGAAAAGAAACTTTGCCAAGTGGCGCCTTTGATTTTCTCATGTGTTACAGTATTGTTGCCAAAAGTCTGCCCGCTTTAGAGTTGCGGGGTTTTACACATAGGTGGCTATAAGTTATAAGATATAAATAGAAGTATAAATATTGGGAACTCTTGTTATTGTAACCATTAACTTGCCCCATATAGCCTGTTTCAACAAAGAGCTTAATGATTGTATAGGCGCGTTCATTCCTGCTTCTCCTCTTGGAAAGGTAAGGAAATGAGCTTTTGTTTTCTTCCTTTATTTGCTGTAATTGTATTACCTGCCACATGGATTTTATTAAATCATTACACGTTATACTACAATAGACTATCAGTAAGCATCCAACTAATTACTTATTCATGCAAGGCTCATTTTAGTATTAGCTTTGAAAGTACTTTGGGAGATTGGCATGACTCTTTCATAGGCTTTAGAACTTACTTGATCAAAGGCAATAGTTTCCTGCTCCCAAAGTAGGGTTCGGCAGGGAGTCTGGTACCTGGGTTTTCTTAAGGGGATTTCTGTGTATAAAAAAACACCTAATCCTGAGGTTTGATTTATGGTATTTCAGTGTATTTTCTCTCTTGCATCTTTAGTAATCTTCATTCATTTATGTTTGCTACTCATATACTGCATTAGTAAAACTTCAATTAAACAAAAAACTATGTTTAATCATCTTTTGGATTGAGAGAGATCTTGCGATTGGCCAAAATGTAATGATAGGTGTTTTCATTGCCTGGTTGAACCACTTTTGATCCTGTATGTGCTGTGATTGTATGCATTTGCTATGTTAACTGCCGTAGTTATGGAATGTTTACTTGAAGTTTGATTATGGATGTAGCCTAAACGAACATAACCCATCAACGGTAGGGACATGACCCGGGCAAGACCAAGGCCAATATAGGGGTGGTTTGAGCAGGATTGGCCGCCATGTGGGGGACATCCGATAAAGCATAGATTGCAATTGGTCCCTAACTCTACAGTCTTCACTAAGGACATTGTTCCTCGTATTGATCCCCAAGTTTTACCAAATAGCTAACCCAATGGGGCACCATCGACGGCCTCCAAGATTAAGAGTCTTTTAAGTTTGATGAATGGTGTCGGGGGGCAAGAACTTCCTGACAGTAGAGGCTGCAGCCACTGAAAGCGGTGGAGGAGGCGGAGAATCAGCCAGTCAATGTCGTCAATGAATATAACTTGCTAAGACTTAATTGGGAATGAGCATGAGAAGTTAAATGACAGAGGCTTGGGGACATTAGGAAGTGAGGTCTGTGACTCTCCAAAGTGGATGGAGGGCTGAAGGGACATTTGCGGGTTGTATTAAACGGAAGATGTAAATGGTGCAACCCAACATATTTGTCTCTAATGATCATAGATGAGACCCAAACGATACCTTTGGGCTTTGGGGATGCAACCCATCAAACTAAGATACCATTTAGGGATAGCTTGAGCGAGATTTGGTTCGGCGGACTTGATGGGAAAGACCCTCAGCGAGGTCGATAAATTGGAAGCAAGAGACAAATTTGTTGACTAGAACATAACATTGTTTGTCTAAAATCTAAACGGAAGTTACATTTGGTGTCCGTTTTTAACAATCATATTATTTTATCTACGAACAAAAATTATTATATTTATAGAATTTTCTTTTTTTGAAAATGTATTTTTTATCTTTGTATCTAATAAACTGAATGAGATAAATATATATATATTTGTAATTATTTATTTTGTTCGGGGGTATTTTTAGTAAAATATGTTTACTTTTGTAATAGTTATATGATAACCTTTAAAAAGGGGGACAATCCTATAGATGTTTGTAATGATACTCTTCACAAATATATAACATCGGCGGCTTTTTTTTTTATTATTATTTGGAGAAGAAAAAAAAAAACCGTAGAGCTTAGATGAAAGGGATACACACATGTGATTCGAGTTATATATCTAAGTACTACTATTTATAAAAACAAGTTTATACTCTTATCCAAAAAAAAAAAAAAAAAAACCCTACTAGGTATTTCTTGTAACTTTTGTAATAAACATCACTAGTCATAATTGGCTCAATCTCTTCATTTTCTTTCTACGAAAAACAAATCTGTTCATAAAACACAAAATTTATCAGTTATTTATCAACCAAGTTATTTGTGCAACTTCATGAAAATATAAGGGAGTAAAACGTTTTTTTTTTTTTTGGAAATTATCTCCCAAAAATATATGATTGGAAAATTTTAGATATTAACCTCTTCATCAAATTGAAGAGGTAAAACGACTAATACTCTTGTAATTTAGTTTATATAATAATATCTTTATTTATAAAGATTATATATAAAATAATAAAATGTTGTTGAAAAGAATATATTGGAGATATATTAACAATCAATAACAACAAAAATAAATAAATAAATAAAAACAGAGTTATTTGAACAAAATAGAAAGAAAATGAAAGTATTGGAATTTTCTCGTTGTTGAATAATAAAAAGGGAAAATTACATATTAGTACCCTGTATTTTGAAAGAGTTTAAAAAAATACTTTGTATTTTAGATAATACCAAAACCTACCCCTATAGTTGTAAAAAAATGACATATGGATACACTCGGCTCTTTTTTTGGGATATGAATTCCCCAAAATACCTTTTTTGGACAATTAATAATTTATTTGAATTTAATTGAGATCTTTTCGGAAAATGGAATAAGAAAAAACAATCTTGTTGTCCAACATCCCCTAAATTGCCCAAAATGTTACCGTTTTGAAGTCCAAAAAAACTTAATTTATTTAAAATATTAATCAAATAAATAAAAATAAAATTTAAAATACAAAAATCAAAAGCTCTTGATTAATGGGATGGAATCTATATCCCAATGACAAAGAATGAAAGACTATTGAGTTCATCTTTTAAATTCTTAATGGAAAAACGCAAAAATAAATTCATGACCCTCAAAATCTAATCAAAGTTCATACTTTAAGAGAATAAAAAATAAACAGACACGACATCCTTTATCTTCTCCCCTCTTTATCTTCAACTCTGGTTCTGTAACAGCCCGACCTCTCGCGGTCCGTACATACTACCAATTACTACCTGTATAGGACTTAATAACGCTTTACAGATCTAAACTTAACTTCGTTCGCCCTAGGAAAGAAACCGATATTAATTAGGGGTTTGAAATTTAAATCAATG
>WUAT03000001.1:2385275-2410491 GCA_010015005.3 Ulmus americana
GAAAATGCCATTATTTCATTTAATGTATTAATTATTTTGTTGACTTTTACAATTTATAGCATTTTAAATAGCAATTTACATTAGAGTAAGAATATTAAAATGTCATGCATATATAATATCTTACTACTTTTTGTACCAAATTTAAGATTGCTATTAGCATATGCATTAGAGATGGTTTAACATATTGCAAATATGCCACAAGTTTTAGTATTGCATCGGAGAGTTTTTTTCATCTTGTTGCAAAATATAGAATTGCCATAATTATTTAGCACTGCATTGGAGATGCTTTTACATTCCTTTTGTGGGGTTTAGAACTTCTTAAATAGTTTTGAGTTTCCTAAATTTATAATTCTCAATCCCTTATTGCAATGACCATGCAAGTGATATTTTTTTCTAGGCCAATTTTTCACATTGACATTCAAAACATGTCCATAAGATGATTTTAATATGTTCCATTGGATGTCTTGCAGGCTGTACGTGGTGGAGGAGAAATAGTTTTGAAGGGCCTTTATTCTGGATTGTCTGGTAATCTTGCTGGTGTCTTACCGTAAGTATCTTCAGACAAAGTGCATGACTATTCCTATGTAACTTCGATCATGCATACATTTTTCATATATACATATACATAGATGCATGCATATGTATCAACTATCAACATACAATAAGCTATTTTAAACAATTTGACATGTTCTTATCTATTGGGTCCTAGATTTTTATTTAAAATAATTACTTTATGTACAGGGCTTCTGCAGTTTTTGTAGGTGTGTATGAACCTGCAAAGCAGAAATTGTTGCAGATGTTTCCTGAAAATCTTAGTGCTGTAGCTCACTTTGTAAGATTCATGCTTGTTCTTGATTTATACCTTAAATTGATTATACCTCTTCACCTGAACAATGGAATGTCTAGATTACTACTAATATAGAAGATAAATTTATTCCTTGCAAAATGTGTTTAAAGATCTTGAACAGTGCCACTATAACGTGACAGTTTTATTTGTTTCTTTTGGAAAACAAAGAACTATTGCTGGTTGGTTATAACAGATTTTGTTGATTCTGAGAGTTCATGTTTTTACCAAAAGTTGAGTCTTTTTTGCTTCCTTTTCCAATATTGGAACAGGGAATACAAAAATCTTGTCTTCTAGGAATAATACAATTAATGGTGCATGAATTGGACAATAATGTGCTTTTCAAAGGACTGAAGATATTTCTGCTACAAGTATCACGTTAATCACTTAATTATATACATAGATAGACAACGGTGTTTATTGGTTTAGGGTTTTTGAGTACTTTTCGTAGACAGGGATGGGGAATAAATTAAGCTGTTTTTTAGTACTTTTGGGGGACAGGGATGTGGAAGAATTTAAGCTATGTAAAGGGGGATCTTAGTAGAAACAAAGGGAAAATTAATAAAAAGAAAAAGGGGCTAGTGACAAGAGATTTTAAAAATCAAAAGATACTAACTAGCGCTTACTTTCCAAGGAAAAAGCTACATGAGAGAAAATAAAGTATCCTGAAGAATATATTTATGTAGCATATGTGTGCTGGCAGTACAAAACTGTTATGTTGTTTTAAAAATAGACAAGTATATATATTTTTTCTTCATGAGTTTTTAACATTATATATATATATATATATCTATATATATTTCTTGAGTTTTTATCCTTAGTGTTACTGTTAATGCAGACAGCAGGTGCCATGGGGGGTATTGCTGCTTCGCTTATTCGAGTTCCAACAGAGGTAACTTGATTTATTTTTCTATTAGCAGTTTAAGGAAAAGTAAAATCTTTTATAGACCAGTTTTATTCAATTTACTTAGGTTGTGAAGCAAAGGATGCAAACTGGCCAATTTACTTCAGCCCCTGATGCTGTCCGCCTTATTGCTTCTAAGGAGGGTTTTAAAGGACTGTATGCGGTGTGTGGTTCTCCGGCCTTCTAAACAATTGAGGTCCCTTTGTTTAATATAAATTAATAATGCAAAATTATTTCCTTATTTTAAGCTGTAATGTTCCTTTTCTCCCCTAATTTCATCTTGATAAAGGTGGTTTGTTCATGTTCTTCTTGTCATTTTTGTAACTCTTTATTAATTTTCTTTGTTATTTGTGTGCCTGCATCTGCATTTAAGCATAACCTGCCTGCCAGATTGGCAGATTCAGTTTTTATTTTATGTTTCTAACTTGCCTACATTTTGAGCTTGCAGGGATATGGATCCTTCTTATTGAGAGATTTACCTTTTGATGCAATTCAGTTTTGCATATATGAGCAGCTTCGGATTGGTTATAAAGCGGCGGTAGGCTCCTCATAATTCAGTTTGTGATGCTTAACAATGTAGAATCAACATTAAATGCTTAAAATGTTATATTTGACGACAGTTGCCATTATTTCATTGACCATTGGAAGTTGGAACACTTCGTCCACGATGGGTTCAGTTAACCACATCCACCACCTTCAATGAAGCAAAAGATGCTAATGCTTGGTGGCTTTTGAGCAGAGAAATGCACAATAAATATGTTTCCTTTCATTGTTCCTAATTTGACCTGTTGCCTCTCTTGGCAGGCAAAGAGAGATCTGAATGATCCTGAGAATGCTATAATCGGTGCTTTTGCTGGTAAATGACACTTTACTCTTCATTTCTATGCACCATTCTCTCCTGTGACTTGTGTAAGAAAATGTACCATAAGATGGTGTTGTATTGTTATTTCTTTTCCTGTTTTAAGAAAGATTTTTGTTTACATTTTTTGCCTAATTCTTTTTATGTACGCGTACAATTGTGATGAGTACCGCTTGTATAAAATTTCTTATTCGTTACCTATTAAATGTCACAGGCGCACTAACTGGAGCTATAACTACTCCCCTTGATGTGATTAAAACAAGACTGATGATTCAGGTAAGCTAATGTGCTTCCTGCCATTTTTGGTTTTTGGGGAAATATTTTTACACTATATATGCATATATACAAACATAAATATGTGTTTGAACTTTTGCATGCGTGCAATTGTGTTGATATATTTATCAGTTAAAGTAAGTTTTTTCTATTCATTTTAGGGATCTGGGAGCCAGTACAAAGGAATCATCGATTGTGTTCAAACCATCGTCCGAGAAGAAGGACCTCCTGCTCTTTTGAAGGTATATATCTCTTTAGGTTGACCTTTTTCAGCCCCTTCTCTTTTTCGAGGATGAGATTCCCATATTTCGTCTTGCAGCTCACATAATTTGCAGTTTCATGTGACCAACTTTATTTTCATTAACCATTCTCCAATGGAGGCTTTTAGTGAAAATTCTACTGAGTAGATGAACTGGTTGGTAATATTTGGCACAGGGCATTGGGCCGAGAGTGCTGTGGATCGGCCTAGGTGGTTCTATCTTTTTCGGTGTCCTTGAGAGCACAAAGCGCGAACTTGCTAAGAGGCGACCTGCAACTCAACCATGTTCAAAGAAGGATTAACATTTAGGTGAATTGAGAGGCTTTTTTCCCCTTGATGAACAAAGCGGCTAATAACTTCAGAAGTTTAGATGTTTAAGTGCAATTTGTTGGAATCTTAAATGCTGAAACTAAAGCATGAATAATGATCTCTTGTTACAATGGAAAATAACTATTCAAATCCTTGGTTCTTATGGATGTTCATTGGTCCTGATTGAGAGGTGATTTAAATATGATTTTGGTGATTTTGAGCAGAATTTTTATTGTAAATAAGTGTTTGTTTTATAATTTGAAAAGGGAAAATAATGAATGGGGGTTTGATTGACGATTTGAATATGATTATTATTTAAAAAAAAAAATTTAGTTTTTTTTTTTTAAATATTAAAAAGAATTAATATTTAAATTTTTAATATTCAATTTGTTTATAAATTAAATTTTTTTATAAAATAAAATTAAGAAAATTTAGTGAATTTAATAAATAAATAGTTTCAGCATAAGAATAATGTTAAAAATGAAATGGTTGTGAGAGATTTTTTGTTTAAATATTTATTATGAATGTATTAAAATTTACAAGACATGGTAAATGGTGTTTGTGAAAGTGGTAATTTAGTCTCACTATTTTAAGCAATATTGTCTTGCGAAATCAACTATTTCAAGTTATCTCAAAAGTGATACATTGCATTCTCATCTCGGTTACAGTTACAATTACCATTACCATTACTGTTGCAATTATGATTATTGTTGCGACTACTATTATCATTATTGTTATCATTACGAATACATTAATTATTACCATTACGGTTACCGTTACTAATACCATTATCATTACTATTACTATTACCGTTATCGTTACTATTACTATTACTATTACCGTTAATTACCTTTTTGAATACCATTACCATTGCCATTATCATTATTGTTATCGTTACTGTTATTATTATTTTTTACAATTACCATTACATTTATCGTTACTAATACTCTTACTGTTACTGTTATCATTACTCTTACCATTACCGTTATAATTATTATTACTATTATCATTATTGTTACCGTTACCACTAACATTATTATTATAATTATCATTACCGTTACGATTATAATTTTCGTTATCATTACTGTTATAGTTACCATTACAATCTACAACTAAAAAAAAAAAAATCAATCAAATATTATTAACAATGGTAGAAGAATTGCTCATGATATTCAATCTATCTAAATCATCAATTCTCTGAAAATCTAATCATACAAATCGTTAAATAATTAATCTCACTTCCCCAATAAGATAGTGATTCAAAATAATGAGAACCACTCAAAATTGAAGACACTTATTCTTTTTGCAATTTGAACAAAAATTTTGTGATTTGAATGAGCTATTCAAATAGGCTATTCAACTTGAATGAGTGTTTGGTGGCCCAAAAACTCAAACTCTGAAACTTGAATCATTTGAATCATTTTTAACTCAAATAACCCAAAATTTGGGTTTTGATTTTATGAGTATTCTAGTTCTAACTCTAATTTTAACAGTAAAAGGTCTCACATTTTAATACTTTTTTTTTAAAAAATTTATTATTATTTTAGAACTCAATTCAATATAACTTATCCAAACACAAATTTAAGGTTTTTTTTTTTTTTTTTTCAAACACAAATTTAAGTTTTACCAAAATTCTAACCGATTCAAATTTCATAATTTAAATCACATAACTCAAATCCTTTTTATGTAATTTTAAAAAGGAAAATTTATACTTGTTGTTTGCAAATACCTCTATTTTCAAAATATTATATGGAGTACCTTATTGATTAAGTTATGTGCATAGCCCACCATTTATCAAATACAATATATTTGTCATCCAGTTTGGGAAACACAATCAAAATGCATTGTGATACTACTAGACATTCCCCTCGAAAAATAATATTTAAATTTTGTAATTTTAGTGAGTACTTAAGATACCCAATAATCCTCAATATTATTTTAAAGGGTATTTCCAATAATATTTGGAAAAGATGATAGTTTTGGGAAAAATAAAATAAAATACATGTATTTTTACATAGAAATAGGAGTGACAAGAAATACAGTTTGTCCCACATCAAAATTAAAACTCTCATACTATGTACCCTTATCTTATAAATGGTCTTTCATATATTAAATAATTAAAATATAAAAAAATCTTGTAATTATTATTTTATTAAAATAATATTTTTAAGCCAACAAGACTTACTTATAGTAGTTTAAAGATTGTAACTTGTATATTTGAAGATAAAAATGTAATGTTTTATAAGAAAGAAGCACTATTTTCTTTATCCTGCCAATCCTAATATTCTATAACCATTTTTTAATATCTTAAATAAATATTTTTATAAAATTAAAAATGTTTAAGAAATAAAAATATTTAAAATAAAAAATAAACTAAAACCTGAAATTCACATAACACAAATAACGAGTTATGACACCTAAAAAAACAAAAAAAAATAATTTCACGTTACCTATATATATTGAAAAGAAAAAAAAATATATTATTTATGAACATATTTTACATTTCTTACAAAAATCAACCCTTCGTTGGAAAACGTTGTCGGTACCAACTGGCCCCCAAGATGTCAATAAAAGAATAGGGGACTTAAAAACAAGAAGAAAGAAATAACAAAATAAAGAACAAAATCAACCTTCCACAAAACTTCGCTACCAATTCACTAAATCACCTAACCTTCTGTATTTCCTCTTCAAGTTTTAGTTCCTGCTTCTGGTTTCTCCGACGAAGCTGAAAAAGAATTGGAATATCTCAAACTCAACTAATCCAAAACTCACATATACTTCTGCTATTTCTATATCTTCCTTCACCTTCCTCAACACACCCCCTGCTCTACTTTCTCCCCAAACACCTCAATCTCAGTGGAACTTCTTCGCAAGAAATTAACAGTATCGCCATTCTCATGCCTGAAACATTCACATCAGCGGCAGGTATGCACCGCCATGCCCTTTTCTCAACACAAGAGGTCCGGCATTGTCAGGGACTTTATCCAATGCCTTATTACACACATTGATCACGTCGTTAAATCCGGTTGCTATAGTAGACAGATGCAATCGCAGTCTCAAATCCCTAGTCCTCTTCAACAAGCATCTAAATGATCTCCCCAAGTATTTAGCCCATTCTGCTGGCAACCCTCCACCAGTTAGCCAAACCGAAAATTGGGACTGGTCCCCTCTGGCCGCTACCTCAACCCTATAAAACTTTGCTAGTTCAATCAACATTGTAGGCTGGAGAGGTAGCACAGCCACAAACTCAGCCACAAACTCTTCCAGCAGTTCTGGTTTGAGCATCTGATTCCAAAGTACCAAAGCCCACTCACTTGATTGGTTAAGCCCATACGCTTCGGCAACTATCAGAGCCTCTAGGAAACGTGATTGATCTACTAAGGCTCTTCGCGCATTGGTTTCAGATAGATACAGCCATTGAATATCAGGCATTCGGATTTGAAGTGATAACAGGGAAGCCTGAGCACAAGCTCTACGTGTTTTGTTGCCAGCATCAATGGAAGAATGAACTTCAGCAGCTTCAATGTAATAGCGCATAGATTCTAATAGGTCTTCATTCTGGTCCCTGTCTTTACGACCGAACCAATGCTCGGTACACTGCTGTGCTCGTGACTCTAAAAGAGCAGCTGTTTCATGTTTCATATCAAAATGGCTGTAGACCTGTAAAGAGAAACAATGAAAATAAGAAAATTTGTGAACTTAAATCAATCAATGGTTTTAAAAATTACAAGTCAGAAGAAGATTTCTAAAATCTCTCAAAAGAAAGATAGATAATAATCAATCAGTTTTTTAAGCAACAATGGGCCACATTGGGATTACCATGCTTCTTAAATAATTTTTACTTCTGCTAAGTTGTATTTAGTGCCATCACCTTTGAAATCATTGTATCACTCTTTTTCGGAAAGTTGCTTTATGAGCTAGCACATAATCAAAATAATCTGCTAAAAGCAAGTTTAGCAAATAACGTCGCTAAAATTATCTCATAATCACTTTTAGGGGCTGCAACAGCAGTCCCAAAATGGCCCAATACTGCTAAGTGATTAACTGATTAACCTCAATAGGATGGCTAAGCCTCTAATACATCTAAACTTACGGCATAAAAAGGAAAAAATGAATGGAAGGTACAAACCATTGCAAATGCATCAAGATCATTGGGATTAAAATGCTTCAGTGATGTGAGAACAGCCATCCTAAACCCCCTGACAGCCTCAGCTGTACCGTTATTTGTGTCAGCAGCAGCTGTAAACTTCTGAAGAAGAAGATCCAGTTGACCATTTTCTATAAGAATGCCAAGAATGAAATTTAAGGCATGGAAATTTCCCACTCCTGTAATGAGGCGAGCTAGACATGGAAAGTCACCCTCGGCCACATAGGCTTCCACCCTAGTCGCGGCAAGTGCTACGAGAACATCAACTCCGTCTAGGCAAGCTGATGATTTGTAGAAGTGGTGGGACAGAATAAGAAGCTCAACCTGGAACCATAATTTCCCAAAGACAACAACCCTTTTAGCCAAGAAAACAATACCAAACTACATATAGTGATCATTTCATTAATAATTTTATTTAGGTTTCGGTTATGAGACATGCTCCCACAAATACAAATACAAAACTAGTAGGCAAAGTTAGATAATTTACAATGATACCTGCTCAAATATAATCATAGAACAAAAAAAATGAAACAACACAACAAAATTGCCTTGTCTCAGAAACTAATGGTCATTTAGTACAATGTTTGTGTATATATTATGACAATGATGATGGCGAAAATGGTCATAACTTTACCAGCTAGCTAGGGAGAATGATTTTTAGCCTCTGTCATTTCCTAAACACTATAGATACGCTTGGTAAACAGGATACTAGTATGAACCAATGAGAAACGTATCAATACCTCACAGGCGTGCGGTATTTCTTGTCCAGTAATTACCATACGCATCAAGGCATGACCAATTTCTGGTTCAGATGGACAAAGCTCTGCCCATTTCAAGAAATCTGAAACCCTCCACAATAAGGGAGCAGGTCCTTCCTCCTTTTGAGAATCCATATATCCCCCACGATGTGCAGCCAATAAGCCCTACAGAAACAACATCAACCCAAGATCATGTGGGTCATTTCCATTTCTAGCTCTTTTCAATAGTCAATTTTAGTTTTAGTATAGACTATTTTTGCTTAGTAAAATAGCACTTTCTCGAACCCATCTCGACCCATTAAAAAAGCTATTTTGTTATTAGTATCAAAGTGGTGTTATTTTAACAAGTTGACTATGCAAATGGGTTATTTCATGCCAATGTTTCTAAAATGTACACCAAATGCATATTCGGGAAGTTTCGAATTTGTAAATAATATTCAGTAGAAAGTAAAATTCAGATTCAATATGACCAAAATAATCAAAATCATTCCTCATTAACATTTATGCTGTTCTACTCATTCAGCACGTGTAATTAATGCCTAGCAAAGTAGTAACCTACATGGATCTGAAAACCCAAATTCAAACAATCCAGATTCAAAAGCAGTGAGATTCCAACAAGAAAACATACAAAAAGGGAGAAACACAAACCTTCAAAAAGGACTCTGCAAGAATTTGAGCAATATTAGCGGCTGACATAGAATGAGTTTGCACAAGTAGTTTTGCTTCCTCAAAGGATTCTTGTGCTTTAAGAGAAAGAAGCTGTAGTAACTCTATTGGTTGTTTATCAAAAGCCTCTGAAAATGAAACACCCAAGACATTTGCCGCTTTTACCACTGATATTATTCTCTTGCACAGTCCACGCCCACTACCTTCAGCAAAAATGGTAGCTAAGCTCTCCAAAACCTATAATTGGCAAAGTTAAAAGATTGGCTTAATATAAAAATATCATACACATTCATCAAGGAGCAAGTAGAAGAACAAATTAGATAAGAAGGTAAAAAGGGATTAGCTACCAACAATTATTAACAACAGCAAAACCTAGAAATATCACATATATTAAAACCCAACAAGGCAAGTAGATAGGAGATAAGGGGGGGATTTGGACTATAACCTGTACTGGTTCAACCTGATGCTGGTCAGTTAGTATGTTATGTGACTTAATAACTGTACGGACTTCCTCATCAAGCATTGAGACTGATACTGGCTCACTTGGGGTGGAGATAGCTGCAAGCTTTAAGGCAGTATCAACAAGTATGAATTCATAAGGTATTTGCGCTGGAGACAACTTATTGTGGAGTTGCTTGGCAGCTGCTATTTGTCCAAATTCCAACAAAGAAAGTACAGCCCTTTCCAGTTCTGCAGGTCCAACCCTTTCTTCCCACCTAGAAAAAGACATCCCCGTTCTTATGTTTTCATCTTGCAACTGTATGTCATTTTTACAGTTGGGGGAGCTGGAAATATCATCAGGGTCAACATTTTTATCTGCTTGGTCCAACAATGGCCTTCTTGGTACCACATAGCCTTTGGCTCTCCGCTTAGTCTTTACATTCCCAACTGCTATGGATGAAAAGCCAGCATCCAATTGGTTCTTGTTATGCACCTGGTTATTTTCCCTTGAATCATATTTCTCAAAATTTCTGTTCCTCACAGAATTTATATGATTGTCCATTTTCGTTATCATACTGGCAGTCCGGTCAATGATACTGGGGCTATTTTTAGTGAGTGGGTCGCGGTTGGAACTCGTTAAATTCAATTCTCCTTCACTTTTCACCTGTGCTTCTGCCTCTACGGCCAAGAGCCATACTTTTGTCTCAATTTCCCGCAAAAGATGCAATGGATAAACTCTGGTAAGCATATAACATGGGTCAGAAAGAATATTTTTTTAGAACGATGTCAGGAAAGGAATTAACCACAGAACAAATCACTTACGGGTTCGAAAGGGTAATCATCCCACTTAACCATTGTAGAGTTAGCAGCAACAACTCATGAAGCTCCCTGGCTGGTAGATCTTTTTCCACAGCTTCTGAATGTTTAAGGAAAAATAACCCAGCCTGGAGAAAACAACATAGCAAATTATCTCAGCAAATAAATGAATCACCAAGGCAACAGCATTATGTTTTGAAAAATATTGCCAATACAAATTTGGACATACCTGTAAAGCAGGGAAAGAATATCTGATGAACAATGCTTGGCAGTGGCCCCATAAAGCAATTCTCTCTTCTGGAACATCCCAAAGAAACTCCTTCCATTCTGCTACCATAGATTCAGCCTAAACGTTGCAGAAGTTAGTAAAAATGTTTTGACAACTAAAAGTTCAAGCAGGAATGTACCTGAGTTTCGGTAACATGATGCACAGCAGATTTCCAAGCTCCACCACTGGTCTCCAACTGCTTGGCCCAGTTGCGTGCTTCCTCCCAATGACCATTCTTTTCCAGTGCTGTTAGAAGTGAGGCATCATCTAGAGTCTCATTCCCGAGGTGTAGCAAATCATCTTTGCGTAAGGAAGGCTCAGCTAAATTAATTTTCCAATAAAGTCGCTGATAGTATGTGGCTGCTGATCCCCCATCACCAAATTCAGTTGCAGCAAGAAGTTTTAGCAAACATCTTTTTTCATAGGGGGACGGACAATTCAAAAGCATAGCATCGGCAGCTTTAACAGCTGTGGAGCTTATCCATGCTACCCCAACCTGACCTTCTCTTCCGATATTTGCATGTAAATGTGCTACTTCTTCTTTAATTCGGGCAGTAAAGGAACCCAAATGTGCTGAAGCTTCAGAAAGGCGCATTTGAGAAAATGCCTGAACGGAAAAATTGCAGAAGATATTTATACCTCATATATATATAAATATATAACATATTTAATAACAACTTAGGTAGTGTTCAAACTCATTATTCATTTCAAAGTCAAAATAAGATGCAAGTTAATAACTTGACAAGTTTGTTCAAACTCATTATACATTTCAAAGTCAAAATAAGAAAATGGAAAAATGGACTATAAGATATGGTCGGCTGCTATTTCCAATCATAAACTTTGCAGCACAGGGTTAATGTAAACAATACCTAGACTCCCTGTACAACTGTCCTAATTAAAACTGTATTTACCCATCTTTAAATGTCAAAAACTACCATTTTATGCAGAAAAAGTATTGCACTATAAAACTTCTTGAAGTTGAGGTCATACTACAACACTATTATTAAGACTTGAAATGGAAGGATATGTTTGGCGTAAACCGAGAAGGCATGCACCAGAAACAGTCAAGGACAAAAGTTTAGAAAGATCATAAAAATTGCAACCCCGTGCCAAAACCAGTTACAATTTGACACAAATGTCAGTTGTTTAAGCTAAATGGTAGCAGTAGTCACAGATTTGTTTTAGTCTGCATCCAAAGATACCAGGATCCGTGCCGCACCAATTAGACAAAGGTGCTTAAAGTGAATGATAGAGGATTCAGAGCATCAAACATAGTCAAGACACACAGCAAAGAGAAATAATTCTACCAATTTGCAATATCAAAAAGTTTAAGACATGACAGAATATAAAATGCTCACAAACCTGAAGAGCACGTATGAAAGGTAAGAGAGAACATGAAGGCAGGAACATCTCAAATGCCCGGAGCAAAGGCAGGAACAAGTGTTGTTCACAAAGCACAGCAACCATCTTGGTTAGAGAACCAGGTCCTTCGTCAGAATCACTTGAGATAGTATTATGATCACTAAGTTCTACTTTTCTTTCCTCTTCAGCCACAGCACCTTGAGCAGTAAACACTTTTGCACCAGTGGGACTACTTGAAAAACTACTAACTGCAGGAGCTGGCGGATCTACAGGCATGGATTCCATAATTCGCCTACGTTTAGGATTCCGCCGGTTGTAATGAAATGTAAGGGCTCTGCTACCTGCTGGCAGAGAATTAGTAGCTTCAACAGCTGCTCTGACATTATCTGCAATCTGGGAAGCGATATCATTCACCTTGATGGATGAAGTTTCCCTGAGAATCAAACATTTCCTGTAAGACTCCAAGCAATTCAACTTTACAAAAACTACGGAGTTATAGTGAAAAATATCAATTTTGTAATGAGATGCTTTATGCAAATAGATATGACACTGATGCTTCGACCATTAAAGGTTACTCCACATTAGCACCCAAAAAAAAAAAGGTCAGTTACTTTATAAAAAATGGCTCAGAATATCAAACATTTTTTTATCAACCCAAAATATGCTTCTTTTACACCACTGGATTTATATCAAGTACCCCAAATGTGAAATATGATCTAAAATACAATACAAAAAGCATTCAATGAAGATATCAGTTAAAACCTTGCTGCAGTAATTTCCAACCACACAGTCAAGCAGGACAACGGAGACACATCGGAAAAGCATGATGCAATCATTGCCAAAATTGACCAGGACAAGTCCTTTGCTTTCTTCAAGAGTGCCCCTCCAGGGTTTTTCTGCTTCTCACACTCTGCTAAAATTCTAAAGAGTTCAACTGGAATGCAAATTTCCTCATCTGGAAAGGAGGTTTCAGTCTTTTTCTCTGTATTGTCTACAAAAGAGGAAGAGCCAGCTTTTTTTCTTGATAGCATGCCTTTCAAAACTGTTAATATATGAATTCTAAGACGTGGATCACTGAACTCCTTTGATGCCTGGAAAATTGAAATATAAGGGGAGAAAATAAGCTGCAACTTCATAACACAGTCCTTTGCTGTTCTGAGCAAATTTTTAACCATGTATGGAATAAAGCATGACTTACCACTTGGATTACGGTATCAGAAGGATATCCACCAACCTGAGCTTCAGATAAAAATCCAACCTAGAAGAAGAGAATGGCAGCATGAGATATGAAGCCATGAAGATTTGCAATCCTAATCCAGAAATAATATACAGACAAACCACAATGTGAATCATACATTCATACCCAATCATTATCTCTTGCCAATACAGCCAGGTATTTTGTGCTCAGGGGAAGCCGATGCAACTGACAGAAAACTGTAACCAAATTCCACTTTTGGCTAGCAGCTTTTTGTTGAGATCTCAACTCAATTCCATCACCATTGTCATTCAAAAGCCAAGATCCACATGTCTTTCCATCCACCAGCAGAGGAAGACTCGCTTTTTCCAAGTGTTGTAGCACAAGAGGGAGAGCTCGTGAAGATTTTCTACCAGTATTTTTCACAGTTCCCTTTTGCTTAACAGTGCTAGTGCTAGTGCTAGTGCTACCCTGGTGCAGATATTCATCTGACAGAGCTCGAGCCAGAGACTCCACTATATCAACTTCATGCGAAACTGCAAGAAATGCAGAATCCGTAGCTGAACGTTGCCCATTCTCATTATTTACACTGGACTTGTAGTAAGAAGATATCCGTCTCAAAGCAGCAATGTCCACACGGAGCATGCTGGCAGATAAACCACAAAGCTCCAGAAGAAAAGCACATGAAGACACCAATACAGGATCCTCAAAATGCATAATCGCAAGTGGCATCACCTAAAAGTTAAGCACCCAAAGAAATTCTCAAAACAGCATTCAGCAACATCCAGAAAAAATTAAAAAATAATAATAATAATAATTGAGGAGTATTCGTGACATACATTACTTGTTTTTAAGAGCTTTATAGTGAAAGGTAACTTACAAAATTATACCATTTCTTTTTTTTTTTTAACATTTACCCTCTTACTTTAAGAATGAAGTTATACCTTTTAGATTTAAATTTTTAAGCAATATACACTCTCTGTTATGTAATTATTTTAAACTGAGAAAAACAATGTCCTTTCACCTGTATCGACCAGAGAGTACACCTTTGATCAGTGATATCTCTGCACATTAAGTTGGTTGTTTACAAAAAACCTATTATGAGAAAACTATTGAGAATTTTTTTTACTATGAATATCTCAACTCTCAAGTATGTTATTGTATCAGAACTTCTGAGGGCAATGTATATTTCTTGACAATACACAACAATGTAAAGCTGTCAACTTTTTATCAGAACTTTTCAAGCAATAGGTCATTTGACAAAATCTTGTATCTTAAAAGAAATATTGATGGTCACAGATTTAAACTCTTTGGTAAACACATCTCAAAAATCACTTTTTGTCATTGTACACTGAAAAAAATTTGAGAGGTATGATTGGTAATTTCCGGAAATAGAAAGGATAAATGTGAAAACATTTCACAACATGACATAATTTTCAAACTCACCTTGAAAACCAATAACAAAAAAGAATCATCAAATTAACTCCATTTATTAATTCCTAAACAATTATATTTAGTTAATTTCTTGCACAGTAAAAATTGTAAAGAATTGATCCTTACCGAAGAAAGAAGAGACTCTTCACTTTCTGTTAGAGGTGCAAGAAGTCTTTGCAAATCTGATTGGATATTTGTTTGTCCATGTGCATCACCGGATTGCTCTTCTGATTTTAATTTTTGAACTCTAGCAGTAAGAAGACGATTGAAGGCAGATAGAACACGTCCTCTATGCAAGTGGTGCTCAAGCCCGAGTCCAGTTTCCTGAAGACAAAAATAAAACTTCTGTTATGAGAGCCAGCTACATTAAGGTCATAAAAGTAATTTCATGAACATAAGCTAGATGCAGTAACATAGATTAAGAGGTGGTAAAAGAAATGGAGGGATAAGGTCAAAAATAAAATGAGAGAAGCTATAAAGTTAGCAGATTATATATCATATAGGATCTCACTTGAACCAAGCAGCATTTCTTTTATTCGTTTCTTTCTTTTCCTCTCTCTTTGTGCATGTAGTCAATAGCAAATTATTAAAAAATACAGAAACAAGAATACCCTTGGTGAATGCCATATAAATAAGAAACTACCGAAGTTACTATGGATACTACTGAGAGAAGAGGAAGTGGGGAAGAAACCAACCATGACAACACAAATGGCTGGCGTAAAATGAAAATTTCAGTTCCACAAACAATACTAATATGCTGCTCCTACTCTGTAGAATTTCATACAGAAAATATATTGCAACAATGCAAATTTGGGAAAATGACCAACACAAAAAGTGGTCCAGTGCTCCCATCTACTTCAACTTGATAAGAAAGAACAAAAGGAAATAAAAAAAATTCATTTGCAAGCACACTAGTCAAAGTGCAGCTCGAATCCTTAGTTAACAAGAAAACCTCAATTGGAAAATTGTAAAACGTTTCTTACATAAAAGTTCCAAGCAAAAAATGTAGTCTTACATTAACTGAATTTTTTATTAAAAGAGCTAGATTGGAAAATTTTAAACATGAAGGCCTCGATTAAAATTGGAAGAAATAAAGAACAACAATAATTAACCAATTAAAAAAAAAAAAAAGGAATAGATGGAAGTGATAGTCTACCAATCATCCCAAAACCTAAATTGTTAGGAGATGGGCCAACAATGGTAATATACTCAACACTCCTTCGTGTGTGGGCCCGAGTCAAATTTAAAATAAATAGGGAGGAATGCAAAAGAAGAACCAACACAAGCCTAAACAAACAATGAGAATCCAAAACGCTCAGTGCATGAGAACCTAAAAGTTGCAATTGCAGCAATTTGTTATGAACACCTACCTAAATACCACACTAGATTATAAATCTTAAGCTGTTTGGAGGTGGGACAAAAACATCATTATACTCTAATAAGACAATAGCAGCAAAATAGTAGTGCTAGTGCTGTAAGGAAAAGCAGAAGTTGGTTATTTGCATCAAGCTCAGAGTAGAAATGGTGCTGATAATATAATAGTTAGCCACATTTAGGAGCTGATAGAAGTCAAAAACTGGCAAAGTTCAATGCAAAATGTGTCTAAGGAACAAAACCTGCATGTGTTGTGAAAAACAATCATACCTCAAGTGCAGGATCATATAGTTCCTCTTCAATGTGTTTTTGGATGGCTGCTTCCCAAGATATTGCACTGATCTCCGCTTGATCATCAATATTTATGAAAAAATCAATCTCTCTGTGCAAAATAGTTTCTCCAGGTGGCATACCTGAGATTGATTGCCATCCAAGAGGACCCTGTAACATCATGCAAACACCAGAGTCTGAAACTCAACCCAGATAAAACATATGAACATCAATCTTTAGTGTGGAGAACTTTGAAGCAATTGCTCTTCTATTTCAGATGTACTTTCAGAAGTTTAAATGTTTTTATCTTTTCATAGTCGATAAAACATTATGGAAAAGAAAAATCTTCTGTAAATAAATAAATGGGTATCATAAATGCGTACTAGTGATACTTGACAAAGAATGAGAGAAAACCTGTACATAAAGCTGAACCAATCTTCGCACAGCCTTGGGAAACCAGCAAGGCAGCATTTGAAGAAGTGAAGTATCACGTCCAGAAGAGAAGAATATGTTATCCCGCCCATTTAAATAATCTGACAGTTCTGAAATGCCAGTTGTAAAGAACAATGAGTTACGATCAGATGAACTAAACACGAACAGGGTTAATACATACACACATCCACACAACAAAGTTAAGACTAATAAACTAACCATTCTTTGCATTAGGGACCAACAAACGGAAAGTTGTATCTTGTCCAAGACATGCTGACACAAATGTGCGCCACAAAGTAGGGAAAGATTGCAAAGTGGGCTTAAGGTTCTCCAGTGTGCACTGGGCTGAGGAGTTACTGTGCCTCTTTACACTGCCACTAGTCAGGCAATTCTGAATAGGAACAGAGGCATACATCAGAGTTGCCAAAGCTGCCAACTCACCCCCTCCTTCCGCAATGTCATCAACAGTACGAATAATTTCATCCATCTCGAGAAGACTGAGATTAGTTGAGGGAAGAAAACCTCGTGATGTTATTGAACGAGCATTAGAAAATGATGCATCATATTCGCGTCCCTTTACCCTAGATAACAGCAACCATTTTGCCCATCCACAATCTCCCTGTGCAGATACATAGCATAAAACAAATGTTCCATTAAGTACACGGGAAGATTGTACATAGCAACTAACAAACAACACCACAGAGCTTTGAGAATTTGGAAAAATAAGGTCACACGGATGAAAACTAGTAACAAAAAATATACCTCTATTTATAACTTAGATAAGTGTTAAATACCAAAAGTGGTAATCATATTGGCTTTAATCACAAAGGACTGCATGTTAGTGTGGGGCCTATACATGGTAAATTGACAATGATTTTAATGCCAGGTATCATCAAAAATCATGTTTTCATCTCGGAACTGGTGGTTCATTCTATTCAGAAAGCTATGTCAAAGTAACAGCAAAACAAATAGATAAGATGGATGACGACTTATCTTTCTTATGAATAATCAGGATTAAAAATGAAGTAGCACTCACAGGATATTAAGGAACTTACTGCAGCATCCTGTAATGAACAAAATGAGTCATTATCTTGAGCCAAATTGTGGTGGTCAAGGTAAAGGTCCAAGAGGTTTGGGAGGTTGAATTGCACACAGTGGCGTATAACCAATCTATGCAGGGCCTGAACTGCATCAGGATTGAATGTTCCACGAACAGAGGATTCTTCAATAAAATCATCCTTTATTGGAATTTCATGTCTACTAGTAATAAAGCCTGAATGGGCCAGAGGAGGCAGTATCTCTGCTGTTCCATCCCAGCACTCCTTTAAAAATATAAGTTTTCCAGCAAGCTTTTCCTCCATGCGCATCTTTAACCATGTAGAGCCCATAATACTAGCTGGAAACCTCAAAAACTTTATATTTGGAACATCCATGCACACAGCATCTAATTCTTCAAGTGAGCATAAGTAATTTCCATGCTTGGAAGACTCCAAATTGCCTTCAACAATTGAAGCAGGCTGTACATCATCCAAGCTAACTTGGAGGCTTCCATCCACTAAAACAGATTCAGGAATCACGTCCAGGAGTTTATAAACTTTCTCCCAGTCATCATGGCACAAGTAGTATTCTAGTTGTGATTCCCATAGGACATTGATACCCATGAATGAAGATTGATCCAAAACTATCTGTAAAAGAGGTTATAAAAACATTGATCATTTAGTCAGCCTTTTGGAATTGTGGAAGCATAAATGTTAAGTAACATAGAAATAAAAATTAAAAATGCAGCTAGTTTCTAAGTAAACAGAGAGCTGCAATATATGAGTTTAGGCACAGGAAAATGAGTTACAGCAGACCTATTCCAATTTCATACAGTATTAGGCTGTAGTTCTTGGTACAAAAACGTATTTTCCATCATGATCCAAATTCCTCTTAATTTTGTTTCAAACTATCCTCATTGTAACTCTTCTTCCTTTTTTATTTTTAAGAAAGTGAACCTGGAAATATACTCTTTTCTTTTCATTCCAGTCTTTTCTCCTGTAATCGGTACTGTTCACCATAAACATAAATCATATGTGCCATTTAATAACATAGGACAAAGCCTTAAACTCTATGCAAGGAAGATGTAGAATAGGTTGCTTAAGGAAGTGGGACACTTGGATGTCAATAAGCAGTTTGGATGTCATCTAGCTGGCAAATTCAAAAGAAAAGGAAGATCAATTTATAATGTTTCTGCACTAGCTTTGATCTCGTTCACTCCACTAGAAACAATAAGGCCATGTGGGAAAATAATAAAACTATCTGCTTCCATGTGGTTGTGTGTCAATAATAAATGAGGATGTTTTCTTTTTCAATTTATTAGGAAGCAGGCCATTTGCGTAACTAGAGTAAAGGTTGAATTTTGGCAGACATTGTTATCTGGCCTGATTAATTTGTTCTATTTATATCAATAATGTTATTCATATTTCTTATCAAAAGAAGAAGAAGAAGACTCTTTCACCTCTTTAAAGCAAGTGAAATATATACCCCTTACTCTATATGTCTGAATAAGTTAATCAACCATAAGAAATAAGAGGATTTATTAAATCAAGAAAAATACCACTCAGCATAACCAAAGGATGTTCAGATGAATCAGGTCTTAGATAACAATGGTGCTGTCATCATCTCAAATCTAGTTTCATGTCACAACCACATTCTTGAGATGCCAAACAAACAAGTATCAATAGGTTCAATACAAAGTCAAAGAGAAGTATGATCTATGAAAAAGTGACTTACACGATCAATGGTTCTTTGATCCCAGTCATTGGACCAGACAGCAGCTGCTGCCCAATATCCAGCATGAACATTATCTTCATCAGCCACAGGAAGAGAAGAGTTTTCATTGATATTAGACCACGAACCTAAAACAACTCCATCAATTTCATTGCACTCAATGATAAAATTGCTGAACCCGTGTGAATGCAAGAGGCACAAACAATTTCTCCTTGGTGAATTTGAACTTGCTGGAACTCTCACATTTTCCTTCTGACGTTCAATAAATGTTCTCCAGAAACTACTGCTAGGGTAGAGCCTCTTTTTCCAGAAAATAAAAATGAAAATAGAAAGGTCAATTTTCAGTTATTAAGAAACCAGAACATGAGAAGAATAAGAGAACACAAGACACAATTTATAATAGTTATGTACCTCAATGAGTGATATTCTATCCAATATCTTCCATTCATATGGACCCAGGTAACCATATCTTTTCATCTCCTCAGTGATTTGGGCTCGAAGAGATCTTCTTACTGTGCCAAGCAATAACTGCTGGAGACTGTTTTCTACGTCCTCTCCAAGTCTTTGCAATGTTGCCACAGCAAGTTCAGTTTCACCCTGTAGTCCATGTAATGTAAAATTATTGATTTAAAAATAAAATAAATTATATTTGTAAAAATAACCATTAAAAATTTACCTTCAAAAACAGCTCATAAGCAATAGCTCTTCCAATGTCACGAACTTCATTGAAAGTGTCATGAGGCTCTCCGTCAGCAACCAAATCTCTTGAGCGATGAAGATGGAGTTGAAGAACTGCTAAGGGAAGACGTCCAGAGAGTAAAGCATCATTGACCACAGCTTTAAGATCCAAATTATCTACCTTCCAACGTGCAATCATCTCCTTGGGATTTTCCAAGGGAAGAATTTTCTTTTCCACAAGTTCCTCTCGTGGTACAAGAGCAGATACTTTACTTAAATCCTCTGGATCCAGCTGGGCTGAGGGATCCATGGGTGATGAAGAAATATTCTCAACATAGTTAGATACAGAAAAAGAAACATCATGCTGGTTTAGTGTCTCCAAAGATAACGTGTCCATTGGAAGAATTGAAAGTTCTGACTCATCATAGGTTAAATCTGCTGCACGCAATCTTGGTGCGTCCCCACCATCTACCTGTAATGAAACAATGAGATTTCACAAACATCATTGGTAAAATGCACGGCAAATGCAACCTGAAATAAGGGAATCCCACAATCGCATACCACTCCTTTGCCAGGCCTCTTGAATTTTGAAATAAGTCCAGATTGCAATTTTCGAATTATTTCCAAAAAATGAGCCATCTCACTTAGCCTTCTTGAATTTCCCTCCTCATCTCGTAACTTGTCAGGTAAGACCGGTGGAAGAGAAAGAACACGCTTCCCCCTAAACCTCGGTGATAAATATGCTTGTTCATGTTGTAGCATACCATATTTACGAATCATTTTGGTTGCAAAGCATGTGGCTAATGCAAGAAGCCTAGAAGTAAAAAGCAGGCATAGTAAGTTAAAAATATGAATAAAAACAAAAATATTTTAATAGAAAAGGGATAAATCAAAAGAATAATGCAAACTACAGTTGTACTCAGCCTTTTACCTGTTTTTACTTGTTTTTCTATTTGTTTTATTTTTCTTTTTTCAGAAAACTGAATGCATGTAATCACATAAAAAATAAAAGTAAAAAGACAAAGACAAAGTTAAAGTGTACAACTGGGACAAGGAATCTAACAGGCCATAACCATAATCAACACCCGAGCTTAAACAATTATTTTCCATAACACATGACAAACTGCTACAATTTCAACATATTATCAATCATAAAATATCATTTTCTATCCTAGGTGAATCCAACAAGTATTTTGCCTCAACAAGAATTTGAATTCATTTCCAATTTCTTCCTTGCATCCTATTAAATAAGTAGAGAATATGTCATACCCTCGTACCCGAACACCATTTTATCATTAGGCAAATGCATTAACTCATCTTTAAACACACAACAAATACTAATACTGAAAACAAGAGATTGAGTCAAATTCTTACTCTAACAAATATGTGCATGACCAGGTCAATAGATTATTGCAAAATGTAAGTGACTTAACTTTTTCTTTTTTAAAGGAAAAATGCAAAACAAAGAAATGAGTACAAGCAGTTTTTTGCCACCCGTGAAAACAGAAAAGAGGAGACTAAACAAAAAACATCAATTCAATATAGGAAAGGGAAAATCCATTGACTCCAATAAGAGACCTGCAAAGAAACCCAAGAAAGAACTCTAACCGAAATAGGAACTTCTTCCTCAGTATCGTTAAAAACCTTAGCTTTTTTCCAGCCAACTACCCCAAACAATTGGCAACAAACCACAATTCCAAAGCCTCTACTCGAATACCCTGATAACCCAAGATATTCTCCAAAACTTGAATAATATATTAAGTACCCAAACCAAAATGATTCGGGTTTTGTTCAATGGAAGAAAATGTTAACGTATCCAATGTACAAAGAATTTCATATAACAACAATACCGTCTTTTTAAAATAGTTTAACATATTTGCTACTAACTAATATTAAGAAGGTACGAAACCAGCCCTTCGTGAATTTACAGGAATGCACTTAAAATTGATAAATGAATTTTACCTTGATGCAGCAGAAACATCACTATCATTGCCAACTTTGCAAAGCATCAGATAAACTGCAGCAAAAAGCAGCCTCAGGACACCTTCTTCTGCCAAATTCACATCCGCAAGCATTTGTAAGCTTCTGTTCATCCACCAAGAAAACTAAAATTCATTAGTTTGGTATTCCTAATGAAAACACACACACTTCCGACCATGTTTCAAATTTTGAGGCAATGGTACTTTGGTTGGTAGTGAGAAAAAATAAAAATTCCCTGCAATTTGTTATACAAATGTACGGAAGAGAATAAAACATTATTTGGGGGCGAATTTATGGTTACTGGTAAAGACCATTTAATAATTCTCCAATGTTTGTCTGTAGTGTCTCCTAATTTTTACTCACTACTGTTTTGTTATGCTTAAACCACATTTGTCTCGTAAGTAAAAGGATCTTTCTACACTGGATAAAAAAAAGAATTCATTTATGGATCATTTTAGTTCATTCATAGTTGGCCTCAATTTTATTTACAAGTCACTTGTCTTCCTTAGAGTTATAATTTCTATGTACTTCATTGTCTTCTGCTCTCTAAAATTCTACTTACAATTACAAGAGAGAATAAAATCTTGATTTTCTATACCATCATGGAAGATGTTTATTATTACCAAATTTGTCTGCAAGAAATCTATCATTGACTGGTCATTTTTAAAATGATCAAAGAAAAGATTTCCATGAGAAACTAGATGACATTCCAACTCAAAAATGATAAGTCAACAACATGTTCTTGATTTTTAAAATCCGGTGTACTTGGTACACAAAGTATCACTTCTATTATTTAATAATGATAATAGACAGGTTCATTTATATTTAACAAATTCCAAAAAGCACACAGACTACAGAAATTCTAAAAGATGACACAAAAGGCAGGAAAATCACCAATTCCTTCAAGTTGACGTAGTTTCAGAATTAGATTAACTACCATCTTTTACAAGGAAAAGAAATTGAAATCATATTGAAGTAAAGTCTGTTGATATTAAATTCACAAACTTGAGATCAAATGCCTCCTTCACTAATGGGAAAGCTTAATAAAAAGGGAGAGAGCTACCTCCATTGTACAAGTCAAGTCATTCAATAAGTTTAACCCAACATTCCTAATATGTTATAACATAAGTTCTTTGCCTTAAATGACAAAGATCTGTTTGTTCAAAAGTTCCTTGCTCCCAATATACTTCCTTATGCAGGAATACTATTCATAAAAAGATACAAACCATAATATACAAGCAAGAAAGCACTAATCACTACAATATATCACTTTCTTGAACCAGGTAGCAACATCATAGTAGCAAAAAGTACTTACTGCTCGATTTCATCAAACTTCAGATAGTCCAACACCAGCTGCAAGCGACGCAACCGAGATATTTTTGGATCCCACCCTGCAAGGCAATAATAACATATCAAGGATGCATCTCAAAAATAAATTAGAAATACCCTAAACTGCAGCAGATTATGCAAATTTCACAGTTTTGGCTATTTCTAATTTGGTTAGCTGTATCTCATCGCTGACTACTTTCAACCATGGCTTATGTACGTTCTATACACATTATGTCTAGGATTGCCTGCTTTTTAAATGAGAACAGTGCAAAGAGGACCACTAATAGCATAAAATCCTACCCCTTTCAAAGCTATTTTGAGAACCTAAAAGAGCTAGCCTCCAAATTTAGCCGCCAGTTGAATCATAAGCAGATATTTTGAAAACAGCAGCAATAACAAAGTAATCCTCAAAAGGCCCACCAAGCTTGAGGATTAGATACTGGTGGAGGCCAAACCCACCTTTGTCCCAAAAGGGAAGCTTTCAATACAGAAAATCAAGAATCATTCTCTAAATAATTGTGCTTGACAACACACAAAAAATCTTTGTTTGTCAAACAAGCATGCATCTATGATTACCAAGTAGCATGGCCATTTCTTGACTAACTACCAAAGACTTAAGAATATACTAACTTATATTTCTAACTAGCAATTGCCCAATTTTATGTGACCATTGATATCTTCTAGATATAAAAATAACTCAAACATGATCATGAAAAAAATAAAAAATAAAACAAGCATAAATCAAATGCATATGCCTTCAAATTGTCAATTAACTAATTAGATCAAATAGAAAAAGGAAATAAGGGTCCAACAAGAAAACAACAAATGATTGCTACCATGAAATAAATTGTCTTCTCTTTTATTAAGTACTTCTGTGACATATGTAATGCCAGTAATTCTCACCAATTTCAAAACATAAGCGATTTGCCTATTCAATGCTTTCGTAAAGAAGAACTTTGTCCAGAATTACAATACTCCAGGGTGTGCAGGGCTCTTTGCACTTTCTCATTTCCAAACTGTCTTTCACTTCATATTCAATGCCTGATTTGATACTCAAGTTGTGGACTCTGAATAAAGATTGAAACGCATAATGTGCATACCCTTTTGAGCCTTCATGTCACGCTTCCTAATCCAAAGGGATAAAAACAGATGGAATCATCTGCACCAACTCTACACGAGGGAAGAAATACTGTGCGCATAAGGTGTAACTTTGATTCTGCATCATGAACCATCCCATGGGTTTTCTCTGAAGTAACAGAAAAACCGCTTAACCATGAGTTGTATTCCTTCCCTTTCCTGATGGATAAATTATTAGAATCTTGGAAACCTGAAGAAGTAGAATACACCCTTGGACAACCTATATCAGAACCACCAACCTCCCAACCAACCAACATCCTGTGTCCAGGATGCTGAAAATGTGGAAGCAATTTCTCATATGTATGATAGCCAACCACAAAACAGTCACCAATAGATATCATATACACTATACCACTTCTATCATATTTAACAAAGTTAACCACAATCTGAAAATATAAAGCAATCTTATCACAAAATGGTAGAACCATCAAAATCTGAATCACTTGCCGAAATTTGCTTTCGAAAGCATCCAACAATATAATTATATATTGATCATTTTATACAACCATCATAATCATATATTAATAATCATCTCATCTTTTACTCCTCTGTGTTCTTGCAGACCACATGTTTCCAACTCAACCCCATAATTTTTTACACTACATACATATATATATGTGTGTGTGTGTGTGTGTGTGAGTGTGTATACATGCCATAATACACAATGATAGTATACCTCGCCGACCAATTGATGAAGTACATGTGAGAGTGC